>JABMBU010372816.1:0-13069 GCA_018906915.1 Phanerotoma sp. PSUC_FEM 10030009 | reverse complement strand
CCCGACATATATTTATCATTCTGACTCTTAACTTCACATTTTATTCAAATTTTACTAATAACTAAATAATTTACATAACATTAATAACATAAAAATTACCATTCTTTCATGAGCCGGCGATCCAAATTCCACATTACTTCCTTGTCTAAACGAGACACTTTGTGCGGTTAAAGCTCCAAGCCCACCAGCCTTGCCACTACAACAATAAAATAAATCAAATAAATAACTAACGAATAAATAGGCTCATTACACAATTATAAATTTGCGTCAACGACCACCAATAATATTACTTACAATGGTCGCTTTTTGACGACGATAATAACAGCGGCTGCGAGCAATAACACCAAAAGGCAGACGACAATTGGAATGACAATGGCAGTCGTCGAATTATTTAATTTAGACGAAACCAGACTGATCTCACATCGTTCACCGCTAAAACTGGAAGGACAGTAGCACAAAAGCTTATTATCTTCATATTGCTGACATTGGCCGCCATTCTCGCAAGTACAAACAAGTGGATAAGGTTTCGGTCGTTCAACAGAAGCGTCGCAAATGCGTTCGCTACTTTGCGCTACCCTTGGACCGGAACTGTCCGGACATAAACATCGATAACCTGCCGGAACTGGGACACACAAATGACTGCATCTTGAGCTGTGACAAGGATCCCGCAGAGTTGTGTTGTATTTCAACTGATTGTAGAGTTTAATTCCACCAGGAACTTGAATATTGTTGATCAAAACTTCAGGCACCCCACGTCCGAATTTATCGTGTCTGATAATAGTTCCATTATTTTCGGTAGCCCAATAAAGTTGGTTTTCAAAAACATCAAGTGAAATTGCTTGCTTCAAGTAATCACCTTGGATAATGACTTTACGATTCGAGCCATCCAACGCAATCGATTCAATCCTGTTGAGCTTGCTATCCGCCCAATAAATAGTATGGTCCATTGCGTAATCAATAACAAGAGCTGTTGGTTTTCCAAGTCTTTCAGCCACAAGAATTTTACGTTTGCTTCCATCCATCCATGCAGTCTCTATTTTCGGTTGACTACCAACATCCGACCACACAATTCTGCCGTTTTCAGGATCAAGTGCTATTGACGATGGATTTTCTATTCCAACAGTTATTAAACTACGACGATATCTGCCGTCTCCTTTCGATACCACAATTTTTCCGTACTCCTGAATACCACTTGTATCCACTTCACCCCAATAAAGATTATTGGAAACCCAGTCTACCGCCAAACTGACCGGTTTAGCATCACTTGTTTTGGTATTCAAATCCTGAGCAAAACCAATTTTAACTTGGCCTTCTTTAGCATTGACCACGTACGATCGTTTAATGGTGTCATCATGAGAATCGATCCAATAGATGAATTCCAAACGAGGATCAAAATCGATAGCATTGACGCGTTTCTCATCAACGACCGCGTCAAATTCGAGTTTCTTGTATGGGTGATAAGCTCTGATTCCAGGACCGTTGGAGAAAAGTAAAACAGCAGTGTCCTCTTCGATTAACCGGCAAACCCCGCTATGATTGTCTGTTAAATGGAACCCATCGCGACACGAACAAGAGTAACCGCCTTTGACATTCGTGCAGATTTGAGAGCAATGATGGGTTGCAGTTAGGCATTCGTTGATGTCATCGCAGTGTTTTGCGTTGTCGCGAGATGTTATGTAGCCGGAATAGCAAGCGCAGATGTACCCACCGTCGGTAATATTTTGGCAGAAATGAGTGCACCCGCCTTTAGTGGCAGGATCGCAGTGTTTGTACTGATGACAACCGAGTTCGTCAGATTCATCACCGCAGTCATCAGCGAAATCGCAGACTTTGGTTCGTTCAACGCATTTTTTGTTCGCGCATAGGTACTCTGTGTTAGCGTCACATGTACGGATGCGTTTGGCGCAAATGGTGAGATTGTTTTCATCCGAACCATCACCGCAATTGTCGAATTTGTCGCATAATTGGTACCTAGGGATGCATCGGTTATTGGCACATTGGAATCTACGTAAAATATCACAAGTAAAGTTGGCGCACAAGGTGGGGCTTTCGTCAGACGCATCACCGCAATCGTCAGTGCCATCGCAACGATCGGCAAGAGAAACGCAAAGATTGTTGTTACATTGGAAGCGTGATTTGGGACAGTATTTTCCATCTGGGTATCTTGGTGGACACCCAACTTCATCGCTAGCATCTCGACAATCTCGCGTTCCATCGCAGTGCAAGTAAGACGCGATGCAGTGTCCACTTTTACACTGGAAGGTGTCATTCTTGCAGGTAAATTGTTTGCATTCAAGTTCATCGCTGTTATCACCACAGTCATCCTCATTATCGCATCGCCAGCGTGACGCAATGCACTTGCCGTTTTGACACCGGAATTCGGATTCTGAACAGGACCTGTAGCTATCTTTACAAATAGTATCCACTTCATCACTTCCATCACCACAATCATCGGCAAAATCGCACATCCACTGTTTCGGAATGCACCGATTGTTTGCACACTTGAACTCGTGTTCTAAATCGCAAGTCGGGCAACTTGTTGGCAATTCATCGGAATTGTCCCGACAATCGTCTTTACCATCGCAGAACAGCCACTTGGGAATGCATCGGTAATTAGCATGACCCGGACAACGTTGCCAACCGGTCGTGCAATTTCTCTGTCGACAAAGATAAGCCGGTTCATCGCTATCATCACCGCAATCATTGTCCGAATCGCACATCCATAGTTTAGGAATACATTTGCCATTCTGGCAAGCAAATTCTGTGCTTGCATCGCAAGTTTTATTGTGACAAATAGCTGGATCCTCATCACTTCCGTCTTTACAGTCTGTATCACCATCGCACTTCCACGACGCGGAAATGCATCGTCCGTTTGATTTACACTTAAACTTAAGTTCCGGGCATTCGTGCGAGCAATTAGCTTCATCACTGCCGTCCCCACAATCATCAATACCATCGCAAACCGTGACACTCAGTGTGCAATTACCGTTAGTACATTGGAACACACTCGGCCGACAAACACGTGCGGGGCAGGATGCGGGTTCATCAGTTCCGTCTTTGCAGTCTTTCTCACCGTTGCACTTCCAAAACCACGGTATGCATTTTTCTTCTGGTGGCCCACATCTGTGTTGACCTCCGGTGCAATTAGCGATACACGTTTTTCCGTCTTTGTCTAGGGAGAATTGATTGGGACACGCGCAGGTGTATGATGTTATTCCGGGTTGGCCGTAGCCTTCAAGTAAATAGGAACTAGCTGGAGGTGCGATTAAACACAAGTGGGAACACCCTCCGTTATTTTCTTTGCAAGGATTATTATAAGGCAATTGACGGAGTGGATGGTAAATGTGGATATCGTAAGGTCTGTGTGTCGTGTTTCTCAAAGTGATTATATTCTGAGCAGAGAATTTTTCTGCCTTCATGATAGCCTTGAGATTCCAGTCGGTCCAATAGATATGATCGTCGAAAACAGTGATGGCAAACACATGTGGGACTGAAGCTCCAGAAACGACAATTCTTCGATGGTGTCCTTCAAGATCAGCGAACGCAATGTAATCCAGATGAGCGTCTGCCCAGAAAATTCTGTCCGTGAAATAATCAATAGTTAAAGCGTTCGGCCAAGCAATGTCATCCTCCCAAGTCAAAATCCGTGTGAAATTACTTCCGTCCATTCCCATTTTGCCGATGTACGCTTGCAAATGCCACGATGTGAAGTACAAATATCCGGTTCCGGGATGAACAACAATTGCCCTTGGATCCGCGATTCCATTCAATAAAGTTTTTCTGTTGGATCCGTCTAATTCTGCCACATCAAGTTGCTTAGCGTGACGATCCAACCAGTAGAGTTTGCGACCGACCCAATCAACAGCGATTCCTTCCAGACCTGAACTATCATGCCGGATAATTGGTTTTTTATCACCGCCTCCGAGCGGCGCTCGGTAAATCGTTTCAACAGTTACATCACAGAAGTACAACATTTCAGTTGCATAATCGGCGTCAAGGGCGACGACATTGACCAGATCTTGATGCATGATATTGTATTTAGTCGCGTCTGTAGACATGTTCCTAACGTAATATTTGTTTGTGAAAACAATCCAAGGTTCCACTTTATCCCGACGTTTGCAAGTGTGTTCATCAGCAGCGCGTTCGTACCATCGATCATTGCACTTGCAGTAAAAGCTTCCAGGCGTATTTTCACAATGTTGACTGCACACTTCCGGTGTATCAATACACTCATCAATATCAGCACAAGCTTTTCCATCACTGAGTAACTTATATCCGGGATTGCACTCACAGTAGTAACTGGTTGGAGTATCAACGCATCTGTGTCCACATTGGTTCAATTCAACTCTCGCGCATTCGTCCACATTGCAATGAGGCGGTTCGTCACTTTCATCAGCGCAATCTGGGTCTTTGTTGCACACCAATTCCGGACTGATGCAGTTTCCGTTGTTGCATTGGAAGTCGCCGGCTTTTGGACAACTATTGTGTTTGTCTCGAGATGACGGGCATCCAACTTCGTCTGAATGATCACCGCAGTCGTCCTGACCATCGCATCTGAATTGCTTCCTGATACACTTGAAATTCTGACAAGTAAATTCGTCAACGGTACAATTTTTATATTGGGATTTACAGAAATTTCCTTCGTCACTGCCGTCGCCGCAATCGTTGTCATGATCGCAAAGCCAATTGCGGTTGAGACATCTTCCGTTTTTGCATGTAAATTGGTTTTCGGCGCATGGAACGGGTGGTGGACAATGATGCATTGTAACATTCTCATCAGCGCCATCAACGCAATCTGGATCGCCATCGCAAAGCCACTTTTTCGGGATACATTGAGCGCGGTTCCACAATTTGTTTGCGTCACAAGTGAATTCGGTTTCTTCGTCGCACTTTCTGTCGTTACATTGGTGTCTTTCGTCCTCATCTGAATTGTCAAGACAGTCATTGTCACTATCGCAGATGTAGATTCGAGGTATGCAGTTTCCATTGTCGCAAGTGAAAAGATCTCCGTAGCAAGTTCGTCCTTCCGATTGACAGTATCCAGGCGGTTCATCAGAACCATCAAGACAATCATCATCTCCATCGCAGTACCAAGTGGCAGGAATGCATCGGTTATTGGGACACCTGAAGCTATTTTGAGGACACGTTCTGTTGGCGCAATAAAGTGGATCTTCATCGCTGTTATCACCGCAATCATTGTCACCATCACAAAGCCAATAAGGTTCAACACAAATGTTCGTTGTTTTACACTGCAGATGATTTGGATCGCAGGTTTTGTTTCTCGGGCACCGTTCATGGGTTTCATCAGAAGTAACATTATCCTTGCAATCGTTAACTCCATTGCAAACTTGCGCTTGAGGAATACAACGATAATTAGCACATGTAAATTCTCCCGGCGCGCAAGGTGGATAAACGCAACCGTCTTCATCACTTCCATCTCTACAGTCATTTTCATGATCGCACTTCCACGATTTGAAGATACACCGACCGTTGTTGCACCTGAACTCGTTGGGACTGCACGAATGATAAGAGCAGTAATTTTTGTCTTCATCAGTTCCATCGCCGCAATCGTCGTCTCCATCGCAAGCCCAAATCCGTGAAATGCATCTTCCGTTTTTGCAGGCGAATTTGTTGTGATCGCAAGTGACATTTTTAGAAACGCACATACGTCCTTCGTTAACGAGTCTGTGGGCATCATCGCACTTACATTCGGCTTTTCCGTTAGCACCAGGATGGCACGATTGGTCGCAACCTCCGTTATTCAGATTGCAAGGATTGACTTTGCAGAATTGTTTAGCTGCGGAATAAATATGAAGATCACGTGGGGAATCTTCAAGTCGTTTGACCATTTCGATTTTGTTAGCACCGGTGTATTTTTCCGCGCGATAAACCCCACGTAGCTGCAAATCTGTCCAGTAAATATGTTCGCGGAAGATCGTGATAGCGAAAGGATAAATAGTTGCGCTGATCAAAACTTCTCGATTGTATCCGTTTAGGTCTGATCTCTCGATTTTTTCTCTCACGGCATCAGTCCAATAAAGCATCCGGTCGTCATAATCGATAGCTAATCCACTTGGTTGTGATAAATCATTGCTGATGATGGCGCGTTTTAGGGATCCCGCCATCGTTGTTCTGAATATTTTACCTGATGTTCCGAATCGTCCCCAATCAGTGAAATAAAGCGATCCATTACAGGGGTCAACGACAATTGCTCTCGGTCTATCAACGCGTGATATCATCACGAGATCTGTGCCATCAATATTCATGGCATAAATACTATTGTTCGATGAATCAGTCCAATAAATCTTTTTCTGCGTCCAATCGTACGAGATACCTTCAGGATTAATTCCTTTACCAAGAATCGTGTGTATGTCGATGGATGATGGATTGGTTGCTGACAGCCACGCGATTTTCGCCCACGGTCTAATTTGCGTAAACAATATTTTGTTGTCGTCATAATCGAAATCAATACCCACGACATTCGTTAAATTGCCAATTGGTTTGAACGGCAAACTCGTTAATTCGGGATCAATGTTAATAGCCCGTATTTCTGTTCGCGTTGCGAATATAAGATACTCGTCAATGTCATCACACTTTTTATGGTCGTTCGACAATTTACCAGTTACACAATCGCATTTAGGGTCACTGCTATTTTGCATAGCAAAGCAAAGTTGCTGACATCCGCCGTTATTTCTAGAACACGGATTTGTTTCGTCTTTGGGTTGATTGCCAGCATCGAAAATCACAATGTCCCTCAATTTAGCAAGATTTGTTCTCACAGGTTTGGGTAAAGTCGTGTTTCCCGCCAATTTACTTGCACTGTAAACAGTCTTTAGATTCCGATCGACCCAGTAAACTTCATCGCCGTAAACTGTGACGCCCATTGGCGTCGGTAAATTTCGCCTAATCACTTGTTGATTTCCGCCACTCCAAGTGACTTTCTGGATCATGTCCAATTTGGAATCCACCCAATATAAATCGTGAGTTATCGGATCGATCGTTAAATCTCTTGGCGAGCTAATTCCAGATGTAACAATTGGAGTCCAACCGCTACCGTCAAGTCTCGCTCTCCCGATTTTCGGATACTGTCCGTTATCGATCCAATAAAGCACCCTTCTGATCGGATTAACAGCCAATTCTCTCGGCGCGTCTGTCGTTGTTTTAACCAGGACTTTTCGGTGAGTTCCATCCAAGCGACAAACTTCAACGTAGTTGTCATGAGGGAAGACGTTTGAGAAGTAAATATTTCCAGCGATCCAATCGATTGTCAAACCCCGAATTCCATTCGATCCAATTCCGCTCTTAACAACAGTCATCAGCTCAGTGCCATTTGGTCTAATTCGGAAAATTCCGTTCCAAACACCGCGGTTGAATTCCACCCAATAGATCCAGTTGCCTTCATAATGAACATCAACGTGTAAAATATGATGCCCAACGCCGGCAATTGGGACCATCGCTTCTTTTGTGTCTTTTAAACTGTAGCCCCGAACGACATCTAATTGTGAAACAATCGCGAATGTTGTGTAAGGCTCGCATTTGTTGTTAGGTGACATTTTGTATTCTAAGCTGCAGGCGCACATTCGAGTTCCTCCTCTAGCAGGAAGGCAAAGTTGATCGCAACCTCCGTTATTTATCAAACATGGATGGGATCCAGTGACGCGTTTTTTGTAAATCGTTAAAGTCTTCAAAGTCGAGTCGTTATCGACGATTGTCTGTTGATTTAGATTGTCTTTTGTTAAATCAACGCGCTCTATTTTGTCGTAAATCGGGTCGAGATAATAGAGTTTCATTTCGTGAACTGCCAACGCTTTCGGTAAATTGATATTGTCTTTAGCGGTCAAAAGTGTCCGGACATTCCAACCATCGGTCGTCACTGTTTTGATGAAAGTGGGATATTGGCTGCTGAAATAAACCATTTTGTTGGGGATATCAACGGTAATCGCTTGAAGATTCGGTTGGTTATTCAGCAAAGTCATTGGATTTGTTCCGTCCATGTTAACTCGTCCGATTTTTGGGGGCACTCCAAAACCGCCCTCGTCAATCCAGAAGATGTGTCCTTCAAGAGGATCAACACACATGGATTTTGGTTTTGCGACGGAATCGGTAGTTCCGTCGTTGGCTAAAACGATCGTTCGGTATTTGGGGGATCCATCAAGTTTGATGACTTCGATATTAGAGGCGATTTTGTTACCGATAAAGAGATTTCTGCCGAGCCAATCGAGCGCCATTGTGGAAGGTGACCCAACAATCCCGGATTCTCCGGTCAGATTTGGAAATTCGGTTTTATTGCTGCCTTTCGATGAAATCACGTAAATCGTGCCATTTTCATTTTCCGGGTCTTTACTTTGTAGCCAGTAAATCTTGGAATCACGACGATCATAATCGATTACTGTTCCACCTTCGATTCCAACCACAGGTGTGATAAAACCACTTTTACTTTCACCCGGTGTTAATGACATGTCGACAATTTGCGAGCCACGTAAGACCATTAGATAGGGTGTGTCATCAATAACGCAAGTGCCTTGTAACGATAATTTGAAGCCGACTAGACATTTGCACGTGTAACCTGTTGGACTGTTCGGACTTAAAAGACAAAGGTGTTGACACTGCGCTTTTTCACACGGATTGGGGGCGATCGGTTGTAAAACAGGATGATGAACGTGAATAGAAAGCGGTTGGGAAATCAAATGAGACACAACCGTCTGATTATTTCCATAGAACTTATGAGCAGACAGCACACGATTCAACTGCCGATCTGTCCAATACATCGTGTCTTCGAAAAGCGTCAAAGAATGCGGATGTAGCAAATAATGCGATCCTGATAACACTTGGATCCTTTGGCTCCCATCATAGTTGCAAGCGTCAATGAAATCTAGCTTGCTGTCCGCAAAATAGACCCTTTTTGTCGCGATATCTAGGGCCAGTCCATTCGGCCAGTAAATCTTCGTACTGATTATTGTCGACCGATTTTTGCCGTCCATTCCAACCCGTTCTATCCTCGGATTTTCACCCCAATCAGTCCAAAACAACCATCTAGCGCTGGGACTTGGATCCAAACACATTCCTCGAGGTTGCGTGATGTTTTCTTTCACCAGAATCATTCGATATTCTCCGGTTTCTTTGGACACTTCAATAGTGTTCAATTTTGAATCTAACCAATAGAGGTTTTTGCCGATCCAGTCGTAAGCCAAACCTTCGACTAAATCAAGTCCAGTCGAAATCACATCTTGGGGATCCCCACCTCTTTCTAATCTTGATATTTTTTTGAGTTTCATGTCCGACCAGAAGATTGTTCCCGTGTGCATGTTGCTTGCCGTTGCGACAACGTTTTCGACGTTAATTGGGACTCGTTCTAACGCCTGATCTTGCAAATCGGCTACTAGAATGGTGTGTCTGTTGGAGATTATCAGGAAAGCCGCGCTGTGATTGAAGGCTTTGCAGGTGTGATTATCCCTCTCCAAAACGTATCCTTCAATGCAGGTACAAACAAAGCTTCCTTTGGTGTTAGTGCACGTTTGGGAACATCGTCCGGGAGGATCGCATTCGTTCATATCCTGACAAGTGTATCCATCAGCTTGTAATTCTTCTCCTTGAGGACAAGTACATTGGGCGCCAATTGGGGTTTGAATGCATCCGTTGCTGCACAAACCGTCTTGATGAGAACATTCGGCTAAATCGCAACCAAGACCTTCATCAGCGCCGTTAGGACAATCGGGTTTACCGTCACAGACTTTTTTGACGTCAATGCATCTGTTGGTGACATTCGGACACATCCATTGACCGGAATCGCATTTGAAAGGCGGCGGTCCGCAAGCATGAATCAAAGGATCCTCGTCCGAACCATCACCGCAATCATCTTTACCATCGCAAATGTAGGTTTTGAAGACACACGTTCGGTTAACCGGATTGATGCACTTAAAGAAGCCTTGATCGCATTTATCGGGAGAGTTGTAGTGATCGCAAGTTTCGGGTTCGTCCGATTTGTCGTTGCAATCGGGAGTTCGATCGCAATACCAACTTTTAGGGATGCATCCACCGGTGCTGACACATTGGAATTGCGTTTCCGGGTTGCACTGATCGGGCGCCAATGAAGGACAACCAACTTCATCACTTCCATCATTGCAATCGGGTAAACCGTCGCACTTGTAGGTATCCAAAACACACGTTTTCTGATCAGCACATCGGAATTGTTTCTCTTGACACTGAACAGGCGGACAATCCATTTCATCCGCATGATCGAAACAATCGTTATCACCATCGCACACCCACGATTGCGGGATACAGTGCCCGGATCGCGGACAAGTGAATTGGAAGTAGGAGCAGGTTTTAGCAGCGCAAAATTCGCCTTCATCGGAACTGTCTCCGCAATCGTTTTCCGAATCGCACTTCCAGGAGGCGGGTATGCAACGGTTGTTATCACACGCGAATTGACTCGCACTACAGGTTATATTCGGACACCCAACTTCGTCGCTGTAATCACCGCAGTCATTTTCGGCGTCGCATCGGAAACTCGAGCGGATACATTTTCCAGATTTACATTGGAACTCGTTCGGACCACAGGTAGGTTTTGTACAATTTTGCATCTCATCGCTGTTATCAAGACAATCATCGTCACCATCGCAAACCCAAGATTGCGGCACGCAACGTTGATTTGTGCAGGTAAAGTCCCAAGGATTGTGACATGCTTTTAGTGGAGGTTCAGATTCCGGATCTGATGAACAATTGAACCCATCAGCCGTTAAACGTTCACCGTATGGACATCCGCAAACTCGGACGAGTTTTTTGCTGCTAAATTCACTTGTTACGTTTGATGGTATTCCAAAGCACAATTTCTCACAGCCTCCATTATTTATCGAGCACGGATGATCAGTGAGAGTTTGTATGTCACGACTGAAAACTTTAACGCCATACAAACGATTTGTTGCTGGCTCTCTCAACAAAATATTCTCCTGCTCGCCGGTTTCCTTGTGCAATCTAATGATCGCATCCAATCGCCAATCAGTGATGTACATCCACTGTTCGTGAATAGCAATGGAAAACGGATGGCGAATTAAATGCGGACTGAGTGTTTTAACATCACCGCCGTCCAAATTGGAATGTTGAACATGATCAAGCAGTGCATCACACCAGTACAACCGATCTTTAGTGAAATCAATTGCCAGACCATTGGGCCACCCAAGTGTTAAATTTTTGAAGATAATCAAATTGGATCCATCAGCGTGCGCCCGACTGATGTTCGCTGGTCTATCCCATTCGGAAAAGAAGATATATCCTTTGTTCGGATGGATAACAATTGCGCGTGGCCTTTTTAAATTTTTCAACAGAGTTCTGCGATAAGCAAAGTGTCTTGTGCTTAAAACATTCAAGGTTCCTTTCCGGGAATCAATGTAATACAGATTTTTCGCTGCCCAATCAACAGCTAAACCTTCAACGCCTTCATTCTGACTGGCTAAAACGATTTCCCTCCCAGTTCCGTTTTGATGAACGCGATAAATCACGTCTTGCAGCACATCGCTGTAGTAAATGTACTCATCATGAGCGTCGTAATCAAGACCAACGAATCGCGCCCTCCGAGAAACAACCGGCAAAATGGCGTCGCTAAAGCTATCCATGACAGGATCCAAAATTCGTCCTTTGATGAATCGTTGTTGGGAGTACATTAAAAATTCCCGAACGAGGATACAATTGCGGAGATCTTCAGCAAGACGTGAGCCAATGTGACAAGCACATCGGTAACCTAGACCACTTTCACGTCCACCGGCTGCTGTTACGATGCACATGTGTTGGCACCCACCGTTGTTGTTTCCGCACGGGTTTTTGATGCTTTTTCCGGACGATTGGACAAACGGATGCAGAACTTTGATGGCTTTAGCATCGCGGACTTTGAACAAGGTTTGAATGGAGTAATCGCCGTCGTTTTTGTCAACTGACATCACCGCTTGTTTGGTGCTGTCAGACCAGTAAACTCGGTTTTCAAACACCGCGAGTCTGATTGGCGCAGGAACATGGGATCCACGCAGAACAATGACACGTTTGTTGCCGGAATAATCGGCAGTTTCGATGTAATCAAGAAGATAATCACACCAATAGACCCTTTTAGCGATGATATCAACAGCAACACCGGAAACTTTGTAAGCAGCTTCAGAAATAATTGCAGTCGCTGAAGTTCCGTCCATGTTTGCACGAATAACAAGTTTTCCATCAGCAATGAACATGTACCCAACTGTGGGATCCAACGCAATATCCACGGGACTCGTGAGATTGGAGCTCAAAACAATTCCGTGATAGCGACCGTCAAGTTCAAAAACGTCGATTTTTTGAACCATCGAGTCGACGACGTACAATTTTCGTCCGATAAAATCGACAGCAAGTGAAATTGGTGACCAAGATCCGGGTAATGATATGTCGATTTGTGGTGTACTTCCGGAATTCGGTTCCAAGGATTGTGAATAAATTTTTTTGGTTTTAACATCACTCCAGAAGAGAACGACGTAATTATCAGAATAGAGATAATCAACGCCACTAGCAAGAGATGTATTGACAATTAATCGACGATTTTCACCAGTTGCCGTCATGCGCCAAAGCGCCTTGTCTTGCGCCAATAATAAATCAACAGATGGCCAAGTTGACACTGGGTGTACTCTGCATTTGTGTCGTCCGTGTAAAACGTAACCAGGTGCACAACGGCACACGTATGAGCCATCTGTGTTGTCACAAAGTTGCTCGCAAAAACCCCATTCGTCACACTCATTTCTGTCTATGCATATTCCAGTGTTATTCATTAATATTCTGCCTTCTGGGCAATAACAAGTACCTCCGGTGAGTGATGCTTGACACTTGTAGCGACAATTTAAGCTTGGGCACAATCTTGTAGCTATAAAAAAAAAATTATGGTAACTGATATATTTTTATGAATTATTTTTAGTTATCGCAACAATGAAAATTCAGCCAATTTAACTGAATAAAGGATTTATTTGAATATGATGTACTTATATTCCTTCAATTATACCAATAATCAAATATTATTATTAAGTACAAAATAGTCAGGCTAACTATAATGCGATTGTTA
>JABMBU010371705.1:0-13097 GCA_018906915.1 Phanerotoma sp. PSUC_FEM 10030009 | reverse complement strand
ATATATATATTGACTGGGTTAGTCCCTCTATATTTTATTTTTTGGATCCAGATGTGTACATACCTCTAGCTAATAAGAAAAAAAAAAAGAGTGACACAATGTCCTTAAGGCGGCGCCCGCCTGGAGAAGTTAAATGATTTTTTTATAAACAATCATTTTATATGTAAATACACATGTTGAAAATAAATTGGCTGAGAGGGAAAAACACTTTATTTATTAGGATTGCTGCATAAAGGTGTGACAAAAATAATGCCTGCACATTGACCAAGATTCGATCCGGCTACCTTAGTGCAACAACATATCACTTACGCCAATGGCCGCACTAGCAAACAATACTCGTCAATTACTCGGTCCTTTCATTAACTCCTTTATTTATTGACACTTATGTCAACATTATTGTAACAAATGCGGGCATTGCCACCGGCAACCGATTCTTGTAACTTGTATTATCAGAAACAAATACTGTATACACAAATTGTTTATTGTCTTCTATTTTCTTACGACGTAAAAATATGATTCTTTTGTAAAGCCCGCAATCCGTCATAGTGTGTATTGTCCAAGTGTTTGAAATTACCAAATTTTTAGTAATAATGGTTAAAGACCAAGTAAGATATACTGAAGTAGTAAGCGTAAATCACTAAATTGTGTGGTTAAAATGTCAATAAAAAAGGGATTAGTATTAATGACTAAATTTTTTTAGTAAAGTTAACTAATTTTTTTGTAAAAATCACTAAATTTATGGTAAAAATGCCTTTTTTCTAGTATATTTCACTAAATGGTTTTAATAAAAGTACCTGTTTTTTTCTAGTGAATATTACTAAAAATTTAGTTGAAACAACTATTTTTTTTAGCAAAATTTACGCCAACACACGTGGTTGTTACAATTTTTTTGTGACTTTGACTAAAAAATTTCTCTTAGTGTGTATGTGATCACGTATCGTTGGTAAAGTTCTAACACTGCCTAAGTAAAAACTAGCAACTTTTCAGGAGAGCAAAAAAGACATGAATTTTAATATTCGTCTCTGTCAGATTTTTGTGAATAGCGTTCCGTTATTGGTTATGCTTACGCTTTGCCATTGGTCAGACGATGCGTGGCTGAATTTTGTATCTAATGACATAAAAATGTCAAAACCGCTGAAGTTTGACTTAGCCGGTGTTGGAACTTCTCCGATAATATGTGTATTATTCTATGTATAGCGTGTAAGTGCCGCACAGTCAAAAAAAAGGAAGTCAAAATTTCGCAGATGCAAATGCTGAGTTCCCTGTACGTTTGAACCATGGATAATTTCGAAGTTTTTTGGCAGACTGACAAAATTTCCGTCTTTATTTAAATACATGCCCACATTGTTTGTCTACATCAGACAAGTATCCAGATTCCAAGCAACCGGTCATATCACCAATTTAACGGCAAGTCTCTTTTATTTATCGAACAGCATTACACGATAACCTTGAAGATACTGCATCATTCAATGTCGAGGTTATAACAATTTGGTGCCGGCCGACCCTGAATTCGAAATGGTATCATCTCGGCACATAACAATACAAAAATATTAGCAAACCAGATGTGGATCAATCTTCGATGAGGGCCCAACAAGTGATTTTGCATTGCTCATCACTCATAACTAACAGTAAACAGGATATGACCTGGACATTGATAATGAGGTGTGTTGTCTCGTGAGACTTATCCGTCATTACCATATCGTGTTTGATTTATTGTAAACTGCCCGTCAGTAGCAACATGTTGAGATAAAAACACGATTAATCAATTATGCATTCTGTTAAGTAGAAAGGAGCCAGCTTGCCTAGTGAAAATATTTCTCTAAAAAATTTTAGAAATTTCTCAGAAACACTTATAAACTCTGAATTCATCAATGTTTTGGGACTTGAATTACAAAGTGTTCTTCAGCGATCTTTGGAATTCTCAAAAGTATTTCAGAATTTTCCAGAATTTATAAGATTTCTAAAGACCCATTTTTGGGACAAATATTGATTTCCACCAAGGTTAAGCCACGTGCTGAAAAGTTCAATAGCGACGTCCGTCGCAAAAATTCTTCATTAAAACCATTGTTATCCCGTTACACTACTAACCTCAAATTTATTGAACGTGTTCGAAATTTACACATTTGCAGTATGTAAAAATTCATTAGAAGTGTAGACAGCGCCATAGCTTTGAAATATGTCTTTCTTACACTTTGACTTTGACCGCTAACCTTGAAAGCAGTGCAGTGCCCGTAAAATTGTCTACGAACAATAGTTGTGTGATATAGACATTGTTTAGCGACTGTGAGAATTATAAGTAAACGCACTATTATTTGTATTGTTCGGTGAATGTCTGCATTAACGCTCATTTGTGTTATTCTATTGTTTAAATTTCAATGAGAAAATCTGTTCGGAAAAATAGTTTGAACTCTTCAATGCCTATTTCATCGTAAATATTACGATTTATTGGATGTAACTTCCAAATACGGTTAGAAAAAAATATAGAAGCATTTTGTTTCGTCTCGTCTTTTTATTGAAAAATTTAGTTCCTTCATTTTTATACTCATAACCAATGTCTAAGGAATAATCTATGTTACTTATTTCTTAAATGAACTTAGTACGTACCTTTGTTTTACAGTATAACATTTTTACTTGTATTGTAAGTATTGTATACCTTAGGATAGTGAATTTTATTTGATTCATTGTTTATATATTTTACAGCGCAAAAATATTACTCTCCCGCAATGAACATCAGTATCCGTCGATGATAAACCAAACCCCAGTTGATTCCACGTGGACGCATATCCTTTATTTTTGATTACCCAAACTAAGGCGCTCCACTTCTTGCAAATTATGACCCCTCCCCATATTACTCTCCAGCATACACTGCAAGCTCAAATGCATGGATTTCACACAGATAATGTGTATGAACCTCTAGACACTTTTTACACATTCAGAAATTAATTATTCTCCGATACAAACGGCCCAAAACGTCTATTTTTAATGCCTGCTGAAATGGCAGATAATGAATTCTCAGCTTAGGAAGCAAAATATTTTTTTGATTGAAACTACATGTTTAAGAAAGACAAAATTGTCAACAACGACGAACACATATAATACTTTCCTCCTCAAATGAAATATAATATGGTCCATCTTATATTTGTTTCATTAATATACAAATGAACACTGGAAAAATGTTCTTTTGTGATATTCACACGGGTGATATACAGTTCCTTGCCATATTATTAGACTCATGAAAAAAGAGGTGACTTTTTCATCTTGTGAGTAAATACTAGTTAACAGCTGAAATAGTATAACTATTTTGATTGTTTAACTGAATATATAGGCCATCTAATAACGTAAATTACACTAGATTTTTAAATTGTTATTGTCGTCTAAAGTCAGAAAAATCAATTTTTTCGCCCGGGTTTGACAAGTGCCTAATATGACAAGCGACTATACATCACACACTAAAGATGCATGTGATAAATGAAATTTTAACATGTGTGAGACATGCTTGGATTTGCAGTATATGTTTGACAAATTGGAAACTTTAATTCCCCTCTGCTGGAATTCGTAATTTTTGTAATAAATCATGCTTCATACCCCATCATGCCTCAAACAGACTTTCCAAAAAACAATAAGTATTTTAGGGTATAAAACGAGCCGATCGAAACTAAACTGTAGTGTATTGAACACTGTAATAGAGAAATATTTAGAAACAAAATACGTGTACGACCTGTATGTAGCACGTTTTGAATAGTCACGCTGTTCATGGGCTTCAAAAATTAGATGTAACACGTAAAAAAGTAAATAATTACTCACAAAATTGCAAAACTTCCTACAATCGCCATAACACTTGTGGGACTGAAAAGTTCTCCAACTAATATACTAGATCGCACTAGTAACCTGACGCTAGAAACTTTGAAATATTGAAATCTATTAGGTCCCCGTCTGCCTCGCTACCCCATCTTACCCCACCTTCCTCTATTCACTCTTTAGTTTAATGTACTTTACACGCGTGTTTTTCAGTGTTCTTACACGATATTTATTATTTATTACATAATTATTACGTAAAATAATGTCATATGTTCACTGAGTATTACGACAATTTCCTTATAAGCGAATATGGGAAAATTGATGTAAAAAGCGTTGTAATAAGAAAGATGAAAAACCTGTGCAAAAACCCTCTGCTGATTATCTATGCGATTGATATTGATCGTTATGCCAGTCGGCCTTTACCCGTATCGGGGTCCACACGCTCACAAACTTTGCTAATTATATTTTTAAAGAAGTACTTTGAAATAGAGTATCAGTGTTACTTATTGTGTAGTTAATATCAACATCGATACAATAAAAGTGCTCATCTGTGTTTAAACAGGATCAGTGACCCCAAAGCAGTCTACGTCAAGTTTTGCACACAAACGCATCGGTCCTTGAATGCATATCCCCAGTATAAAAGGAACGATTGAAGCGATCATATTTCAGTTGCCTTGAAATTAATGTGCAGAATGCAGTTGAAGACGAGTGAGAAAATGTAAGTACCACGTGTGCTTTTATGATAAAATTTCTTCCAGTGCTTCCCTACTTTGACCATATTTGATGTATCTAATTTGGTTATGTTGTATCAAGTGCAAAAGTATGACTTACTACACGGAGGGACTTTTAGAAAAAAAATTCATACAAATTTCAGATGAATTTCACTATGTTCCTCTGTAACGCTGGAAAACACTATAATTCTAAAAAAATCTATCAGGTAACATAGTAAATTTCATTGCGAGTCATCTGGAAGTTATTGTGAACATTGCCATGAACATGTTACAAGAGATATCCGACGCGTAATCGGGAGATCCGGGTTCGAGCCCCGGCTTCGTAGTTTTGCAATTTTTCGAAAATTAATTTGTACATGTCATAGCGACGTTCCTTTCCTATCCTCCCCTACTTCCCATTTCCATATGATATTGACATGAATGCTGGAACGCTTCACGTAAAACTGAATTCCCAAATATAAATATAACATACTATTAAAAATGTTTTTCGTATGCTCTGAAATTGAAATTACTATGTTCCATTTCGAATTTGTAAGGCGCTCAATTCCACAAAAGTGGAATTATTTACGTTTATAAGTGATGTTACATATGCTTCATTCATTTCCATTTATTTTAGTAAAGAATATTTATGTACGAAATGGTTTTTTCGTTCCTATTGCATGCCTCGCTAAGGCATAGCTCTGCACTTGCGTAACTTCGGGTTCAACACGCAAGACTTTTTGTTTTTTGCCTTTTTACAAAAATTTTGACGTAACACTCTTAACTATCATTAAATAGAGTGCTTTCGACATTTATCGTTTTGCGATGTCACATTCAATCAGAATAATGAATTCAAAATGCCTCCATTTTAATATTTTTCGCCGAGCAGACGTCCTGCTGACAATCTCTCTAGCAATCTATCTACTCTCTAGTCTATGACAATTTTGCTACAACTATCCATAGTCGATAACGCTAAGCAATCGGTAACTCAAAGATTTTGTAGAGTCACGAATTTTTAAGAATAGATGACGCTTGCGAACCATGAGCAAAGTTGGCGGCGAATATTCATAATGTTATTAATATTTAAAAATATTTTAGAATTTTTCCGAATTTATAAGAATTTCAAACACTAATTTTTAGGAAAAATATACGTTTTCACCAGTATGTGCAGAACAATGAATACTCGAGGCACGCACATTTGGATTTTTCAAACTATTTGGTTATACAGATCAAATAGTTTGGTCTGTAAAATCAGATGATTTTAAGAAAATTTCAAAATTTGATCTGCACTCGCGGCACAGTTTGACAGAACTGTCACCATCCAAACTTAAGCTGTAGATGACTAGTGATACCAACTACGGCAGTAATTATCAACTTTATCATTTTATTATAAAATTTAATTAAACTCATATTCAAAATTTTCAATTAAATTATGGAAATAATGCTTATGTGAGGTATTTATTATTCAGAACTAATTTTACTATGTTAACATCGTAATTTCATATGAACTCATAGTTAAAATTATCATTAACTAAGATAATTCGCGATAACATTATGGTAAATTAATAATTATACTACAATAAATATGAATACAATTGCTTTCCTCAGTATCGATTTCGGGAAATTATCTGTTACTTTTGTGAAAATAAATCTGCCCTAATTGATTGGAATGAGGCTTCATAAATTTTCCAGAAAGTCAGTATGTTCCCCGATCCCAATCCTGACATAATAATTTTTATAATGAACGTCTCTCCGTGTAAAGGAATAATATGATGAATAGTTTGATATAAGAAATATAGACAACAGTACGATCTTGTGAGTTTTCATAGGTCAATCAGTCACACGCAACAGTTATAACTATAACGAATTATCGCATAAATAGTAACTCCGTAAAGTTCTGAAATTAAGTAATTTAATTAAAAGTATCCAATCAAAGCGGGATCGAATGGACGAAATCACCGATTTATTTCATCATTTAGATTAAATTTTGCGTACATGACTTTTGGTTCTTGATCACTTGGGATTCTGGAATTATAATTTTATTGAACTTTATTTAGTGTTGACACTAATCGGTTAATTAATAAATAAAGGCTCTGTGACAATAATCGTGACTAGTCTTCCTCTATTGTTCAGGAATATTTGTTTTTGAATGGTGAATAAAAACTCACATTGAAAAACGAAAAAGATAATTATATATTCTGAATATGGATATCCGGGTGATTCCATGAAAATTCCATTTCAACCAGTGAAAAGTTATAGGGACAAGGAATTGCCCGATTCTCATAGAATCGCCCATTGAAGAATAGTGTTATTATTCCTTACCATCACGAAAATTGGTTTACGAACGAATAGGAAACTAAGTTATATATAGATCTTTCAGGTATTCATCAGTATTGCAGTATACCCTTTCTAATAAGTAAATACTTATAGTTATATAGCAGTATAGTTTTAGTAAACTAATAGTTATATATCTGTCCGGAAGAAAAAGGGATGTCATAAATATTCAAAGGTATTGTATTCAATGGCAGTGACGAATAAGCTGAATATAAATGAGCCAGAAAATGGGGATCTTTAAAAATCTCGTTGATCCTAGTAATCAGTTTAATTACTTTGAAAGTCAACAGCGTTATGTGCATGTTTTGCGGGAGTCAATTTAATCTTGGGATATTACCTAGTATATAGTACTCAATAACTTTTCGAAGGAGTTCGTACCATTTATAAATTCCGACTGACAGGTTTTTGTAACAAGTTTTTATAGGCTATTGAAAATGACTTTGTCTTCTAACCCATGCAACAAAAACTGCAAGATTATTGTGCATGAATCGATAATCGGAATGCGTGATTGATTATCTTATAATGACGAATCATTATCACGGGAGTACTGGCGCAGAAATATATTTCTCTAAAAACACTGAAAAAAAATGCGAATACAGTCGAGAAAAACTCGGAATAATTTTCGAAAAAAGTCTGCGATTTGGAACATTCCCAGAGTTTTGACGATAACACCGAAAATTCTGGTAAATTACAGGGAAAATGTTTCTTTGAAAAATTTCTCAAGTTTTGGATACCTTAGATCGGTATTTCTCTGGTAAATTCCAAGAGAATTGGAAAAAATTTTTGCAGAGTCCTTTCCGAATTTTTTTCCCAAAGTTTTACCAGTAATTCACCAGAGTTCTTGACAATGACGCCAAAACTCTCGTAATGTTTCAAATCACAGAGTTTTTCCAGATATTTTTCAGAGTTTTCATCAGATTTTGTTTCAAAGTTTTCCCAGAAACTTATGTCCATATGTGTCAGTCAACATAGTTAAGGTTATGGTTATTTTATTTTTAAAAAATATTGAGACAAAGGTAGCGATTACCGATTTTTGTGACATTGGTAGCCGATATCATGAGTCATCTTTCATCTTTCCAGGAATCCATCCGAGAAGATTGGCGACTCACTGCAACATCGCTTAAGTAAAGTCCGAATGCAGCTCATAAATAATCGCATGAAACTGCACGTCACGAATGACTTCTACAAGAGGCGGCAGCTGAGTCAGACTATTTTTGGGATGGCGATAGAGTTAGTAGATTTAGAAAAAAGATTAGGACATAGGAGATAGCCTGTGATAATCTGGAACTCAGTTTAATGTGTCATATACTTAATATCAGGTATCTAGTGAAGCTCTCTCCGTATGTTGTGACAAAAAGTTGCCTTTTTAAAACGGAAGCAATTCTCGAAAGACTTTTCCTTGTAAGTAGGGTTAAGTTATGTTGTAAGAATAAAGTGATTGTATTCTCTAATAAATATTTTTTAGCTAGTACACGTATTGACTTATTTGTCTAGCATCCATCATATATAAACAATAACGTTTATTGGACAAAAAATAGCTCAAAACGCATCGAAGTTTCTGTCGAAAATAACTCACAACGTGTTGTAGCTTCTGTTTTTTTTTTTTTTTTTTTATAGAGCATTCTTGTTCGTTGACCCTGACAATTTTGAATGCACTGGAAATAACCGGTGACATTCAAGTGGAATACCTGTTATGGGCATATAACCGTGAAATGACTGCAATCCCATCCGGAGGGAATCCGGTAATTTTGCTGTAGTTTTGCAGTTATTTTATGGATTATTATTGTAGTAAAAATAAAGTGATTCCGAGATTAATTTTCCTTCGGGTTAGTTTTCGGTTGCATGGCCTAATTTTTTTCCGTCACTTTCGCCCGGTAGGATCGATGTTTTTCAGACGATTCATCACTTATCGTCCGATAAAATTATCTATTTCACTGGCATTCTCTAGAGACTCTATTTCACCAAATTCCTAGCAAAGATAATGCAATAAATAGCTGGTAAATTCAATTTGAATAACTGGAAAATAATCTCGAAATTACTCGAAAATTTCGGTAAGAAAAATGCACAAACTACCGTCAATAATCTTGGTGAAATTAGTGGAAATTCCTGGTAAAATTTCGGTCAAATACTGATATTTTCCCACACAGCCCAAAACCGTCAGAAGAACCAAACATATATAAAAGAAAAAAAGGTGACCTGCTGACGCGGACTCCCAGGCCAAACCGTCCAGCGGTCCAGCGAGAATCTCTATTTTTTTTTGTTCCTCTAAGGAATACAAAAGAACCGTAAGACAGGATTTTTGAAAAATCCACCTTAAACGGAGTAAAGTAAGAGTCGGAAGTTTGTATAGGAGTCTTTCAGTTTTCAATTTAAAAACGCACAATTCGAAACTTAGGTTTATCGCTAAAATAAAAATTTTTGCCTTTGTTGTACTTTTATATATAACCCCCCACAGAAAAAATGAGGATTGAAAGTTTATCTAGAAGTTTCTCAAATTAATGTACTAGTCCATGTGTTAGAAGTCAGCTATAAAATTTACCATAGAATAAAATACATGCTCGTAAAAATATCTGTTCCCATACAGCATTTGATCTTAACATTAGTATTATTATCGTTATTAAGTGATAGTGAAGAAACGACACAAGAAGTATTTACAACTCGCTTTTTATGTAATAACTAAATAAATCCTCGCGTTTTACCAATCTTTAATCATAATAAAATCGGAGATATTCGCCGTGGAAAATATTATCATTGTAATAATTACATAGGAAGGGGAAGGAGTTATATCAATGTCAGAACAAAATGCGTAAAAATAACAGGTGACGAAGGGCATCGAATGTCATGAACAACAAAACATGTCCCTGATTTTGACTGATTTTCACTATCGAACTTTATTGTGTCTGCAATTTATGGTTAAATAACCTCAACCGTGAATCCTAATAAAAGTACAATTAGATGAGTGGGCATTTTGAAACGTTCATGGTAAAGATTCATCGGCTGACTTTTGACTTGAGGATAAAATTTGACGACTGCAGCTTAGTCGAATCCAATTGGCTTATTTGAGGACTAACGTTTTGTGAAAATATTTCACTACTGCCAATCCCAGAAACCTTAACTTAGTTCAGGCAATAGTAACTCATTCGGCACTATGACTACACTCACGGCAATTTCGGGTTGAATAAAAAAAAACTGGAGTTTAATAGGATTTTGATCAGAAATTCACAGAGATTTCTCCGGGTTTTTAGGTATAGTTTGTGCATTTTCATCACCGAAATTCACGAAATATACAAGGGAGATTTTTCGGTTATTTAACCGGAAATTTTTCGTGATTTCTCGTATCTTCTTCGTGGCAAAAAGATAAGTTTTTGGGATGATTTGCAGGTTATTTTCCAGTTATTCAACCAGAACATTTGGTTCTGGTTTTTTTATCACGTTCAACGCCGAGTCAGATAATGTTAGGCGACACTTGACTTTCTCCAGATTTGCATTCATTCCTTTCCGTTGGACGGGTTGAGAAAAAAAAAATCACCTTGAGCATCCGGAATTTTGACGACAAAATTGATGTAAATAACTAAAAAACAACATGCGTATTACCTCTAAAATACTGATTTTCTATCGCGAAAGTAACCCGCGAATCAACTGGAGAATTACAGTCAATTCCGATTATTTTTTGGTGATAGGAATGTACGAAGTACCCTCAAAGTAACCATTTATTTCACGCGTAAATTCGGCCATTTTCCAGGTTTTTTACTCGAACGGGTATTTAACGGAAAATTTCCGGTGAACTTAATACCTCCTGGGACTTTGCATCATGTGCAGATGCTGTCTTACTCAGTACCGACGCTGTACCAAATACCCAAATGACGTTTGTATTTTGCACCTCACCATGGCGACCCTATTGGCAACGCCGTAATACAGCAACAGTGACGCCGTCTACTTTTTTCAGGCGCTATGCAAAATCACAACCGATCCGCCGCGGATATTAGCCGTCCCGGTTCAGATTTCCTGCTACTCGAAAACTGCATGTTCAAACATTCCAGCGCTACGTCGACCTTGAATCTAAATTATATAGAGAAACTGCCGGACAGAGAACTCAACATTTAGACTCCTGAAGTCCATATTTGCTACAATAATTCAAGTAACTCAAACATATAAGCGTTAATTACAACGGGCCTTATTCTGCATGAGCTTCCATTGTTTGTAGCTGGACAATAATCATTATAAATGTTACTGAACTCCATGAATATTTATTCTTCTGACGTCTGATGCATTTTGTCCAACAATATACTCAAATTAGAACTGCAGTTAATGACGTTATATTGTTTTTTGACCAAAACTAACTCATTCTTTATAAGATAACGAGTTTGGCAAGGACCCAATATTTTTTTATGATCAAGATTCTCTTTCAGAATATCCTTTGAACCCTTATCCCTGAGCCACTGACTAATGACGAGATTATCGATCTAAATTAGTACTTCAAGGCTGAGGTTTATTATGTTTGAGAACTTTGCCAACAATTTTGCGATAAAGTAGTTTCTGAGTCTTCAAAGTATTTCTATTACGGAAACAATTTTGTGCGATCTTATTTTGTTGCAAACTTAATAATTCAGTATCATTATTGGAATATCGGAATATGAGATCTATATTCAGAAACTTTCAGACATAAATAAGAATTGTATCAAGAGATGATTATCTATTTCGTAGAGATTAGTTATAGTCATCGCAGAAAGATAATTGGGAATTTACCAAATAGCGCCCTATAATCAATTTCGATGGCAGATCAAAAACATCTAGGTTTTTCGAGCATCTAGGTTCCCGGGGAAAAAAATTAGATCTTATTTGATATTTTGGTAATTCTCACCGCTAACCACTCGGTTAATTCCGTAGATCCTACTACAGGTGCCCACACTCAGCATATTAAACGAGTGTGGAGGGATCTACGTGGTGCAGTCCCTCGTTATGGCAGAACAAAGGCCAATTGGCCTTTTTACATTGCCGAATATTTATTCAAACAGTCGTACAACTACTGCGACCGCATTGAGCAATTCTTCATCGCAATAAAAAATATGCACCCGATTGCAGAAGACGATTTCCCTCTAGATTTTGGCTCTGAATCATCTTAATTCACCATCTTGACAGCTTATACGTAAAGAGTACGCGTCGCCAACATTGGCACTATTGGAGTTACCTGTAAGTACATTACAATCTTTTTGCATGTGAAATATGAGGGGGGTCATAACATTTTGAAGGGGGGTGAATGCCCCCCACCCCTCTCCTTCGAGATTGGGGTAATTGTCTTGAGAAATTGCAAATTTTTCAATTACAATTTCCAAACTTTCAGGGGTTATAACTTTTGAGAGGGGGGGGGGCAATGTCGAAGTAGGGGGTAATAGGGAGGGTCTACATTTACCGCCACCCCCACTTGGATCTATAACGGGCAATTTAAATCTATCACTGAATCTGTTTAGATCTACTTAGATCTCAGTAGATTAAAAAAAAACTGGAAAATATCTAAAAAGATCCAAAAAGATCTAATTAGATCTAAAAATTCCCATTAATTGAGATCTAATCTATACAAGTAAATAATATTGAAGTTTCTGTTTGTGATATTAAAATAACCGCCTTCTATGACATGCATACAAATGTATACACGGTACAGATACCAAAATAACATTTTTTACCATTTTTGTCTGTCTGTTTGTTCCGAATAATCTCTGAAACGGCTGGACCGATTTTGATGGGACTTTCACTGGCAGATAGCTGATGTAATAAGGAGTGACTTATGCTACTTTTAGTTCAGAAATTTTTAGATTGTCGAAATAAAAATGCAAAAACGAAAAAAACCTCAATAAACTAAATAATTTTCTTGTTCAATTCTACGCGGACCAAGTCGCGGGCGCAGCTAGATAGATCTAAAGATGTAATTAGTTCTGAAAATTTTTTCCCTGGTTGTTCTGGAATTAAATTCAGTGTTATACTGAATATCGTAATTTTCAGACCAGGAAATCAACAGTTTATGACTGAAGCGCATATGAATGTCTGCTTCGTGGAAAGAATTGACTACCCGCATGAAAAAACCATATACTTTGAAAAGTATATAGAATCTATGGTACATTACAAAGCGATATATGGTTCTATATAAGCAATTGTATATACCAGTTTGCCGAAATACTATATACGATTGGCAAGATATGGCCACAATATATGGATACCATATATCTCATACGTATATATATATATAAGAATATATGTTAT
>JABMBU010369487.1:0-13254 GCA_018906915.1 Phanerotoma sp. PSUC_FEM 10030009 | reverse complement strand
AAAAAATTTTTTCAGAAAAAACAATTTCCAAATAAAATTTCAAAAAAAAAATTTCTGAAAAAAAAAATTTCAAAATGAAAATTTTTTTTTTTATTTCAAAAAAAATTTTTCTGAAGGATAGAAAATTTCTCAAGAGAAAGAATTCACTCAATTCATTTATTCAATAGATAGATTGAAAATAAATAGATTGAAAATTACGCGTATTTCCGCGAGTTAATCACTTTTTGTTAAAAAACTCATCGAATTCTATTCTGATTCTCTAGGAAATTTGACGCGATGTGACCTTAATTGGTGGTAATCGAATGGCACCACGACCATCCCGATACCTTTTTTATTTTTCGAGTTTTTTGCGATTCAATTTTTCCATCAATTGTTAAAAAACTCAAAAAATTATGAACCGATCTAGACCAAAATCTAATCAGCGCGATTCTGCACGGAGAGAAACAACCTGGCAAAATTTCAGGTCAATATCATTTTTCGTTCGTGAGTAATCGTGTCACAAAAATTTGACACATACGTACGTACACACACACACACATACAGACACACACACACACATACAGACACACACACACACAGACATTTGTTGCAAATGTTGTGAAAAAGATTTTGGTGAACTCAAAAAATGAAATTTCCCCCCCCCCCTTCTCAATTTCGGTTTTCGGGGTGATCCCAATAACTTCCTCATAAGGAAGATAATAAGGAAGTTAAAAAAGGATTGCATAAATATTAAAATTGAATGTTGATAAAAAATGCTATGCAATAGCTTTACCGCGGCAGTCCCAGAGTGCTACGCGTATTTTTTCATTGACGAATAATTAAACTCGAGCTAGAACTATCCAGCAATTGCTCAGTTTTTGAAAGACACCGTGAAATTTATAGAATAGTGAAAAGTCATTTTCCAGATATTGTAGGTATGATTGTGTGTTCCAATAATCTATGTTTTACTCTAATCATCATCAATTTGCCTAACCAGGAAGTTAAAGTAATAGGGCTTGCACCTATTACTAATTGGCGCCACACTCCAGAGTCACACTCATAACGGCTTGTTTTGAAGACAGTTTTATATCAAGCTCTTAGAAAACTTCAACTTAGATGAATAATCAATCATTTAAAGGCTACGCAGAAATGTCTTAAGTTCAATCAGTCCCTTTACCCCCAGGAAAAGTAAAACACTAACTTAATGGTCTTCTTCATCCATTCAACTTCTGAATGAAGTTTATTAAATACTCCAAGTGAAATTAATTATAAATGAGAGACTTGGGGGCGAATCTGCGCTGTGACACTAATCGCAATGAAAATCCGCACAAAAAACTTTCTCATAAGGACATCGTATGTCGTATGAATTTTTTTAAAGAATCAATCTCAAAACATATGAACTATTTGCCAAAAAACAACTCTCATTCAGGATCGACTTTTTTAAAAATATGATACAATGTGAACCTGATCAAGGATCATCGAGCGGCACCATTACCATCCCGATTGTTTTATTATTTTTCAAGTTTTTTATGATTCAATTTTTATACTCGTTAAAAAACTTGAAAAAATCATTAAACGATCTGAACCAAAATCTGATAGGCGCGATTCTGCATGGGGACCTACCAATTGCCAAAAATTCAGATCAATGGGATTGTTTTTTTTTGTGAGTAATCGCGTCACAAAAATTTGACAACTACATACGTACTAACGAACAGACGTACATGCACACACATACACACTAGCGCGCGCGTGTGTGCACATACATACATAGATATACAAACACATACACATACACATTATCACATACACACTTTTCGTTGCGAATGTTGTGAAAAAGATTTTAGTCAAATCAAAAGTGACCCCCCTTCCATTTGTCATTTTCGGGGCCATTCCGATAAGTTCCTTACAAGGAAATTGATAACGGCTGTTAGAGTGTTTCTCCTTCCTTCTCACATCACATTATCGACTTACATTTCTATTTATTTATTCCTGATATACAAATCTACAGAGGTGGAAAACACCTGTACAAAATAAAAATGTCAATTAAGTCTAGGACTAGAATAAATTGCGTAGTAATAATAAATATTGCAAAACAAAATAAGGTAGCCAAGTCCAATCAATATCCTAATATAACATTTTATAATTTCATTTCGTTTGTTTTTAATGCATTTTGATCGGAACCGCTGGGCTGCGAAATTTGTGCCCGCTCCGACTTTATCTGCAACACATAAAAAAAATATACACCGGGATCGCGGATGATAACGAATTAACTTTGAGGTCGAATACATTATCTCTTTATTACATTATCTCTTTAAAAGAATACGGTTTGTGTTTACTTATCAAAGGCGTCAATATCATACACAGGGACCGGGTTTATGACACGTGGAACAATAATTTCATGAAGACTACTCGAATCTATATGAGAACATCAAACGTTATTTTCATGAGTTTAACGAAAGTGACAAACAATTTTTACCATAGTGAATTTCAAAAACTTCCAAAAATTTTTGTACGGCTATTCCTCGAACTCAAGAATTGGAATAAAGCGCGCACCAAGTTCAGGGCATAAACGACATGATATTTTTATACGCAAAATCCAAAATACGGTTTTGAAAAAAAGTAAAACTAGAACCTTTTCTACTGATAGTTTATTCAGACATTTGTCCGATAATTAAACACATTCGTTTTTTCCAGACAAGAGGAGTATGAAAGAAGAGTACTTCTATTTCAATTAAAGCTATTGGGAGACCTCGTGGAAGACACCCTTTCTGCGATATCAGGAGCGACAGATGCTACAGAGCGACGAAAACTAGAAGAAAGATTAACTCATTATGTTCTTGAATTTAGTCGATACCAATGTGAACTAGGGTTAATGGAATCTCGCAATGTATCAGCACAATAATGAATAGACTTTAAAATTCTTGAATATTCCTTTTTTTTTATAAATCCACCGCAATGTGGAATAATTTAAAAAAAAATTTAATTAGGATATCATAATTTCTCGATTTTTTATACCCCAAAATAGGTGGACCCGCGCTTCTGCATATTTACCATAGACTTTTATACGAAATAAAGTGGTATTATTTACCCTTAAATTTGCGGACATTTTGAAAACATCAGCTAATTATCGAAATGTAGAATAATTGGACGCTGATAAGCAATACTACGTCAAGCCACACGAACTTCATTTTGAGAAAAATATAAGCGACTTTATCTGAAAAGTGTGAAAAAATCTAGGAATGTAAAAGAAATAAGAACGAAAATAGAAACGGTCATTTCAAAACCAACATAAGTCAAGTTTTTGCCAAATGTGGTTTTTTTAGGTGGTCAAAAGTGGTAGCGGTGCATAAGTACTAGTCGGTTTGATAAACGAGTTCATAGTTGATTGGTTATTGCCGGCTATAAATAAAACGTTGATTAAAACGATGTCGCATTCCATTAGAGAAAAAAGAGTTTTTGAATCTTAAAAAATACTGATTTTAATATCATTTCGACCATACGAAGATCACCGCTTCTTTTTCATTAAAAAAATTCATTTTAAATAATACCATACGGAACGTACGTACAGTAAATCCCATTTAAAATGATTTCGAAGGTACCCGAACCTGCCGGCCCCGATTTTGATGAACTTAATATATGTTGTCGAGGATCGAAAAATAAGGGATTCGTATTTTTTCATATCTGTTAGAACGTGGATTTAAGGGATGAAAACCCCGTCCTTGTTAAACGATAAAATGAATTAATTGCGGTTAACTGTAATATGAAAGTAGGATGAACCAATGAAAAATGACATTAGATAGGGATGTCCTGAAAAGGCAGCACACGCTCACACGCTCAACTTGTTCACACCTCTTACGGGTACATTTCAAATAAATCCACGCATGAGTCATGTTTGCGTAGCTATTCACTCAGGTACGTATGTAATACTCGTTCTGAACAACAGTTTTGAACGTCATTAATAACTTGACATTAATCTAAAAAAATGTGCAGTCATTTTTACAACGTTATGACATTAATTTATGTAATAAAATTGAGCTGTCCTTCCATAAATAATTACTTATTCAAAATAATATGACGACATCTTCATTTATATTCTACGTTGACCTTAAGTTGTTTTAATGCACAATTTTCCGTACTCGAATAAAAGATTATTTTCCAAATTTTTCCTTAATTCTATAATTCATGAAATTTTTAGTTGATTAACTTTTAAGTATCGTCGGACCGATATACTTTTGACATGGTAAAAATGATAAAGTGTTTACCAATATTTTTTTGTAAAGTTAGTAGACTATTTTTGCAAGTATAAAATAAAAAACTGAAATAACAACCTATAATTAAACCATAAAATAAATACATTGCGGTTATTGATTAACTTCAAAAATATTTATGTAAAATCTACCACTTAAATGATATTGATTTTGATTCAGTAAAATTTTATATACAATAAATCGAATGGAAAATAGTTAATATAATAAATGCTGCAAACGAATCTATATCTGATATATTCGGAAAATTCAAAATGTCTTGAATTTGATAAAAAAAAGGAACTTCGAAAATTTAATCTACTCCTTCGAATAAAAGTATATTATTAAAGGAATCAAAATTATTGGAGAAAAAAAAACGTAGAAAAACATGGAAAAAGAAAGACGTGAAAATGCGTAAGAACATATATAAGCAAGAAAGAACAAACACAAACACATCCAAGCACGGGAATATACATACAAAAATGTACAAACTCATAATAACCAATAAAAACACACGAAAATACACAAAAACACATGAGAACAAATAAAAAAACTCAAATTAACATAGAATCACATGAGAACACCTGAAAGCCCATAAAAACACATAAAAACGCATAGAAACCCATAAAGACACATAAAAACCCCTAAAAACTCATAAAATCACATAAAAAAGCATATAAAAAACATGAAAACACGTAAAAACGCGTAAAAACACATAAAAACACATAAAAACTCATGAAACCCATAAAAACACACAAAATCCCATAAAAACACATAAAATCCTATAAAAACATATAAAAACTCATAAAAACACATAAAAACTCGAATAATCTATGAAAACACATAAAAACCCATAAAAACACATGATGACCCATAAAAACCCACAAAAACCCATAAAAACCCATTGAACCCATTAAAACACATGAAAACACAAATAACTACATAAAAACACATGAAAACCCCATTAAAACCCATAAAAACACATAAAAACACATTAAGACGCATGAAAACTCAAAAAAACACTTAAAATCTCATGAAACCGCACGAAAACTCATAAAACCCATAAAAACACATAAAAACCCATAGAAACTCGTAAAACCCATAAAAACACATAAAAACACATAAAAACCCATAGAAACTAATAAAACCTATAAAAACACACAGAAACTCATAAAAAACACATGAAAACCCGTAAAAACCCATGAAAACACGTAGAAAAATATAAAAACCCATAAAAAAACATGAACATATAAAAACTCATAAAACCCATAAAAACACATAAAAACACATAAAAACCTATATAAACACACTGAAACCCATAAAAACACATAAAAACCCATAAAAACATATGAAAACCCATAAAAACACATAAAAACTCACAAAACCCATAAAGACACAAAGAAACCTATAAAAACACATATAAACACATAAAAACTCATGAAAACACGTAGAAACCCATAAAAACCGATGAAAACACATATGAACACATAAAAACCCATAAAAAAACATAAAATCACATTAAAACCCATATAGATAGATAATAGATAGATAATATTTATTCGACCATGAGATAAAAAATCCCTTGCGGCCGCACAAAAAAAAAAAATTATACATATATAGTTACAATAGCAGAAAAAACAGAAAAAACAATTATTATAAAAATTGAAAAACACACGCAATAAATCCTTAAATTTAATTTTAAACTTCACACCAAACAATTCATACTATTTTATAACAGCTCCAATAATCTCGCAAATTAAACATTATTCTCACTCTCAAAAAAGAAATTATAGACATTAACACGAAACTCCTCAAAAGTAGGAAGAGATGTGAGTCCCGGAGGTAAAGCATTCCAAACTCGAATAGCCGTTACAATGAATGACTTGTCATAAAACGCAAGATGACCCGCTGGCAGACGTAAATAATCCTGCCTTACATCCCCCCTACGCAACATAGGCTGCAAGAAAACTAGTTCATCATTGAACAATTGACCCTGTCCAAGATGAATCGCCTTATAAAATAAGCATGCTAGGAAAAAATCCCTACGCACTCTTAACGTTAGCCAGCCCAACCTACCATAATGCGGCGTAATGTGTTCAAACCTACTAATTTTAAATATAAACCGCACACACGCATTCAGCTTCCGTTGCAACCTAACTTGCTGTCTTTGGGTAATATTTGTATACATTACAGCACAATAATCAAATAATGGAAAAATTAAGGCAGTAACAAGCTTGGTTCTAATGGCTTTACTTAACACTTCCGAATTCATTTTCAACTGCGCCAAAGTTCGCATACTACGCATACATACATAATTTATTTGATCATTCCAAGACAGTGTACAGTTAAGAAATACACCTAAATATTTTACAGTATCAACAAATTCAATCGCTATTTCATTAACAATAATACTGTCACAATCCTTACATTGCTGCTGATTCACGTGGTAAGCACTACCAAAAATTACAGCTTTTGTTTTAGAAACATTAAGCTTTAACTCGTTACGATGACACCAGTCACAAATAGTTCTTATAGTATTATTTAATATACTAATACAACTATTAATATCAGCTAAATCACATGACAAATAAACGACGAGATCATCTGCATAAAATAAATATTTGCAATTAAGCAGCTCTCAACACTGCCTTGAGGAACGCCCCTCAACAAAGTACTCCAACAAGATGTTGCACCAGAACCACTGTCTCGAACAGCTTGCTGTCTTTGACTTAAGTAAGAGCAAATCCATTGCAAAGAAGCTTCAGAAAAGCCCATATTTTTCAACTTACATAATAATAAATTATGATTAACTGAATCAAACGCCTTACTAAAATCAAAGAAAACAGCAACCGTGACTCTCGAATGGTCAACAGCAAATCGGATATCATCAAGTAATCTAATAATCGCAGTTTGCGTATTCATGCCTTCCCTAAAAGCAGTCTGATACTTATCTACATAATCATTATTAACAACATATTCTAAAATCTGATCATATACACAACGCTCAAAAGCTTTCGATAACGCACACAAAATAGATATAGGGCGATAATCAGAACATTCAACAGAATCGCGCTTTTTAGGCACTGGCACCACATACGAATTTTTCCACGACGCAGGAAATTCACAGCTAGATAGCGATAAGTTGAATAATGCAGTAAATAACTGCAAAAAGTAAGGCAACAGTATTTTATATCCCTTAATAGAAAAATCATCAGCACCAATAGCACCAGAGGTAATTCTCATAATGGATTTTCTAACCGACGTACAGTCAATGCCATCAAACTTAAACTGCAAACCATGATCATGTTCATCACCAAAAGCATTCGATAAATGCTCCAAGCTTTGACTCACATCCATAATTCCCGCACAGTTCACAAAATAATCATTTAATTCATCAACATTAACATTCAAGCGACGCTCATTAGAATGACTCTTAATTAAACCAAGGTTCCTGAAGTCATTCCAAAACAACCTTGAGTTATGTTCAGTTAAAAAGCGCCTTACAAGATAATTTCGCTTTTCTAAAACAATTCGCTTTTTAATAAGCTTACGCACATTAATGTAGTCAGCATATGCAAATCCTGTCCTCTTGAAAATCCTATGAAGCTTTCTGCGCTTACGCTGAAGTTCCTTAATTCCGTCTGTAATCCAAGGAGCTGGACGCCGCTTCACTAACTTAGCCTTGAGTGGAGCCACCTTATCCAAGATATCACTAATAACTGTGTGCAAGTAGTCATTCATATCATTAACAGAGCCAAAGTCATCAAAAACTGAAATGTCAATTCCATTGCACAACCTCGCAAGAACAGCTGCATCAATGCGACTCCAATCACGATACTGAATGACACGAGGGGACAGTTTAGGCACGTTATAATTGAATTTAATAGATATTAAGTCATGCCCAGACAAAAATGGCTCCGACGATTGCTCGGACGAAACAACTTGAGTAAAGTCACTCACCATACACATGTCCAGCCAAGTATGCGAAAAAGCAGTATGATGCGTAGGTTGATATGGCACGAAATGCAGTCCAAGACCATCACAAAAAGAACGCAACTCCCGTGACTTAAAATCATCAACACATAAATTGGCATTAAAATCCCCCAGAAGTATAACATCTTTGTAATGGTGCATTACATCTTCTAGATCCGATTCAAGCAAATTTAAATGATCAGTGTTTGGAGGGCGATAAACAACACCAACTAAGATCTTATGCCTAACACTGGACCAAACTTCTACAAGCAGATATTCAGGATGTCTGGCCAACAAATTCTCAGAAGCTAAAACATGACAGGATGATAAACTATGCCTTACATAGATTGCTACACCACCTCCAATTCTACCCCTGTCATTACGGTATAAATTAAAAGAAGGCAAAGAATATTGCTGATCAGATGCATTTTCCGTAAGCCAAGTTTCAGAAACAGCAATAATATCAAAGTAATGAACTCTGAAAAATTCCTTGAACTCCGAAAAATTACTATGCAAGGATTGTGCATTAAGATGGCAGACATGTAACTCCCTGAAAAATGATGGCGATGTACTCTGCAACAATCCACGAGGTACAGGAGCTTCCGCAAATCACGCCAGCTGACTAGTAATATCAGCCATTCCTGTAGACGGTAACAGACGAAGAGGCGGCTTATCATTAGCAATTCGTACATGAACGGCAGAGTTGGCAACCCAAATATTTTTAGGAGGAAGTTTGGGAAATTTCTTTTTGATTTCCACCCGAAATTTATACAATGCCGACGGATGCCGACGATGCAAATAAATTCTGTTTAAGGACAAGTCACTTTCACAATTTACCAACATCCTAACAGTAACATCCTTCTTACAGTTCTTAATACTTGACATAAATTGATCCACGTCTTGCTTTGAGTTTAGTTTAACAACAACATCTCGAGATCGAGAAGTACTAGACAGCCTAGCAGTAGGCTTACCAATACGCTTCACATATTTAATACTGGACTCAGAAAATGGTAAATCCAGTTGACTAGCTAACTTCATTATCACAGTACAAAGATTTTCATTCTGCCTTTCAGGTAACCCCGTCATAACAAATTGATCTTCTAAAGCTAAAGATTCAAGCTGCAATGTCCGCAACTCCAAATTATTATTTGCAATAACATCAGCAGCCTTTTCTACACGCTCTAGCACACGACTTGCTTCAGTTGATGCCCCTTGCTCAAGAGATGCAACACGCCTTCTCAAATCGACATAGTTATTATTTAGTACCCGATAAGAGTTCACCAAACCATCGACCTTTTCATTAATAGTCCGCAGCGACGAAACAATGTTGTCCAAATCATCCAGCTTGTCAAGTTTATCCAGATTTTTCAATTTATCTAATTTATCTAAATTATCCAGTTTGCTTAAACTTGCAAGCTTCCGTTCGATGTCATCGGAAAGTTTAAAACTACAAATTGGGCATTGCAGAACAGCCACAGCAGCATCAGATCTAGATTGTAAACATAACCTGATTTTGACACATTGAGAGTGAAATCGATGTTTACATCTATCAGTCGATTGCACTGCATGATGGTCTTCAATAGCCGTACAACACAAACCACACCACATGTCGATAGCCAAATCAATCACACTATATATGTATATGAGTTTTAAGTATAACGGAAGATGGCAGGTCAAGCACTACATACACTGCCGCTCAGGTCAATCGATAAGCAAATCAGTACACTAATTAAACACTAAGCACTGCTGTCAAATTCTGTATGAAAAATAATATTTGCAAACATAACCTGATTCTGATGTCCATGAAAAAATTTACTCACAATTTACATAAAATTAACAATAAACAAGACGTCTCTGACTGAAATTAATATTTCAATGAACACATAAGTCACTCACGAACCAATTTCAAATAAACACGTAACTTTAATTATTTGAAACACTGGATATTTTCCAGCAAATACGGAGCACTCAAAAACACGTCTTCACACTATACATTATATCAGATATAAACACATTAAAACTCATAAAAACACATGAAAACACATCAAAACCCATAACAACACATGAATACCCATGAAAACAGATAAAAACTCATAAGAACACATAGAAACTCATAAAAACCCATAAAAACACATAAAACACACAAAAACTCATATAAACACATAAAAACCCATAAAAACACATAAAACACACAAAAACTCATATAAACACATTGAAACCCATAAAAACACTCCAAAGCCCATGAAAACATATGAAAACCCATGAAAACACATGAAAACACATGAAAACACATAAAAACCCATATAAACACATTAAAACCCACAAAAACTCATAAAAACACACGAATACCCATAAAAACCATATAAAAACCCATAAAAACACATAGAAACTCATAAAAACCCATACAAACACATGAAAACCTATGAAAACACATAAAAACCTCGAAAAACCCATGAAAACACATAAAACCCCATAAAAACAGATAAAAACACATAAAAACCCATGGTGACATTTTAAAACTCAAAAAAACACATAGAAACTCATAAAACCCGTAAAAACACATAAAAACTCATTAAAACCCATAAAAACACGTAAAATCACATAAAAACCCATAAAAACACATATAATCACATAAAAACTCATAAAAACACTTAAAAAACCCATAAAAACACATGAAAACACATGAAACTCCATAAAAACGCATAAAAACATATGAAATACCATAGAAACCCGTAAAAACCATATAAACACATAAAAACCTATAAAAACACATAAAAACCCATAAAAACACATAAAACCCATAAAAACCCATGAAATCCTATATAAACACGTAAAATCCCATAAACACACATTAAACTTCATATAACCCCATGGAAACATAAAAACCCATGAAAACACATGAAAACCCAAAAAAAACACACAACACACACATAAAAATCCGTTAAACCCCGTGAGAACACATAAAAACACATATAAACACATGGAAACCCATGAAAATACTTAAAAACTGATAAAAACACATGAACACACATAAAATCCCATGAAAACTCATAACAATTTTTAAAATCCCATGAAACCACATAAAAACTCATAAAACCCATAAAAACACATAAAAACCCATGAAAACACATCAAAACCCATAAAAACCCATAAAAAAACGTAGAAACCCATAAAAACACATAAAACCCCTAAAAAATCATGAAAACCCATAAAAACCTATACAAAAACGTAGATACTCATAGAAACACATTAAAACCCATAAAAACACATATGAGGACATAAAAACCCACAAAAACACATAAAAACACATGAAAACCATAAAGACATATAAAAACGAATGGAAACATAGAGAAACATTGCAACACATAAAAACATATATTTCACAAAACAGGCAAACCCACACAGAAACACATCATATCATACAAGAACACGCGTAAGCAATCGAACACACATAAACACAAACAAAAGCAAAATTTTCGGAAGAAAATTTTTGGAAGAAAACTCGAAAAAAGAATTAAAAAAAAAAAATTTCGAACAAAAAGAAAGATGAGTCAAAAATTCAAAGCTTCAAGCGAATATCCTATTCAATGAAGATATCATCAATCACTCAATAAATAGATTGGAAATTACGCGTATTCCCGCGAATTAATCACTTGTTAAAAAACTCATCCAATTCTACTCTGATTCTCTAGAAAATCTGACACAATGTGACCTCAATCGCGGGTAATCGAATGGCACCACGACCATCCCGATATCTTTCCCATTTTTTGAGTTTTTTAATATTTAATTTTTTCACTTGTTGTTGGAATACGCGAAAAGTTATGAGCCGATCTGGATCAAAATCTAATCAGCACGATTCTGCTTGGGTACAAACAACGTGGCAAAATTTCAGGTCGATATTATCCGTTCGTGAGTCATCGTGTGCCAAAAATCTGTCCCATACACACGGACACACACACACACACACACACACACACACACACACACACACACACACACACATACAGACATTTGTTGGAAACATCTTCAAAAAGATTTTGTTGAAGTCAAATTTTGAAAATTCGACGCCATCTTGATTTTCAAAATCGGGGCGAATACAATAACTTCCCTATAAGGAAGTTAATAAGCAGATAAATATCCCTTTCTTGTAGTGGATTTGAGGACACTGTATTGTTTTTTCTCAGCCTAATTGGAATCTCAAAATTGTCCAGCCACTCACCAACAAGTTCAAAATTTCAAATTCAGTTGTATCAAACTCCTGACCGAATCAAGAAAGAAAAATTTATATATTATTTAAATTACGAATAAAAAAAGTTATTAGATTTTTACAATAATCTCTCTAGGATTACCTAATTTCCCGCGATTTTTGAAAAATCTAGATAGAACACTAATTATTAACTTCCTGCTTAGGGAAGTTATAGTAATCGGCCCGATTTTCGAAATTGGAATTTCTTCGATATCTTTACGTTTTGAGGTGTCCTGAGTACCTCTGGACACTTTTTACGCAATTTTTTTTTTGTGTGTGTGTGTGTATGTATGTATGTATGTATGTGGTCATTTTTTCGTCTCCATTTCTTCGCGACCTAATTGAGCAATTCAATTTTTTACTTCGGCATTCGATGCGCGTCATTGAACTTGAGAGCTGAAAAGGTTCGCAGCAATATCAGCGAAGAAGTGTTTTAGTTTTTCATAAAAAAATGAAAACCGCGATGTCGCAATTTCTAAAAAACTAATGTTGCGATCAGGGTAATTTTGGTCCCATTCGATGCGTATTGATATCCCTCATAAGTGTTCATAGTAAGAGCAATAATGGTCCAGCGATAATTGAGTTTTTTAAGAAAATCTAAGAACAAATTCGCGATTGACTTTCGCTATTATCACAGACATTACTATCTTTTCTCATGATTAAGTTTTCCATGTGAACTTTCTTATTAGAGGAGCTTATAGTTTTTTTGCTTTTCATAATTTTCATATTTTGTATGATTTTTATGATTTTTATGATTTTTATGATTTTTATGATTTTTATGATTTTTATGATTTTTATGATTTTTATGATTTT
>JABMBU010368379.1:15387-26848 GCA_018906915.1 Phanerotoma sp. PSUC_FEM 10030009 | reverse complement strand
TAATAGCTTTCTTATCTCTGAATTCAAATAGATAACAAATACTTTGTAAATAGCCATTTGCTCTTTCGATGAGTTCTTGACATTCTAATGACTTATAATAGGTACTATGTCAACAAACCTATTATAAAAAAATGACTCATAAGTAGAGTATATAAGAGTTACTTTCGTAGAGAATAATATAGATGCAAAAGTTGCCAGGTTCAGGATATTATCTTATCGGGAATTTTTGCGCTAACCGAAGACGTTGCGCGTGATATGTATGCGTCGATTTGTAATTGGTAATTTGAACATAAAATTTGTTATCGAACTATGATAACCTTCGGTTGACATACTCTTGATTGAATTTTTGCATCGTTATTAAATAATGAGTTAATAATATAAAAAACAAAGGAAAACTACAAAGATTTCTCCGAAGTTAAGATGATGGATTGTACTTAATTTAAATTAGCTGGCTGGTACTTATGCCTATTTCCCTTGTTTCGGCTCACATTAGAATATGGAATTAAATGACAAGTGAAGGACACTAGATACAAATCTTAAGGACTATAAAATTGTACACTTGAGTTAAAGACATAGAATATAAAAAAAAGATCGAGGCGCCTTACCCCCAACCGTGTAAATCCGTTCCCAAACTTACATCATTATCATGTCGTCGTTCGGACGCTTTGGAGTAAGACAGAAGTATGTTTTCTCCTTTGTCTTGTCGAGAGGTAGGATCCGATAGTCCGTGGGTGGATCCCATACTTTGGTTTCATTTGTTGAAACGTCAAGAAGTTTCATTAGACACCATGACGTTTTCGGATGAACCAAAAACTACTGGTCAATTTTGTGTCATTTAACTGGTTGATTGGGGAATTTTTTACCCGGTTGATTTTCTTTTGCTTTACAGTTGATATTCTGTTAATACCGGTTTGATTTTCGGTTATTTGACATATCATTTTCGTTTTAAAAATGATTAATGAGGAACCGCAAAATCGACCTGGATATAAACGAAAATCACCCGGGTAGAACAGTCGCAAAATATAACCCAAAATAACCGTAAATTGACCGTTAACAAAAAACGCGTAAGTAGGAATAACTCTTAGACGCTAACTCCACTGAGGGGGATTTTTCGAGATTCACCAAAAATTGGGACACCAAGTGTTTTTTGGGTATAATTACCAATTTTTTTAGTGGTCATCACTCAAAAAATTACTTTTATTTTAGATTTATCCAGAACCTTTTTCTGCGTGAAATCCACTAAAAAAATTGGTGATCTAAAAAACACTTGGTGTCATAATTTTTGGTGAATTCCGCCAAAAAATTCCCCTCAGTGTGAGATCCAATGAGATCAGTGGTGTAAATGAGATCAATAAAAATACTGGATATTAACTGAATACTGAAAAAATACTGAGCATTAGATATCACCACATTATCAATTATCATTTCGTATCCCCCTTTCGCTAAAATCCCCTTCTGATCCTCTTAGTGCTGCATTCATCTTTATTCCACTCACTAATCCTAGTATTCAAAAACTGCCGTCGTATCTGTAACAAATAGAGTTATGGTTAATGACGTGTTGAAACTAAAAATAGACATCTCGCAAAAAATAGCCGCAAAAAATAGCCACAAAAAATAGCGAGCTATTTGCGTTATCGTGGGCGGAGATATTAAGGGAACTAGGCCAACACGTTACTATGTACTATATTTATAGAGAAGTCATGTCCGAATTGTCACATAAAAAAGAATTCCTTTAGCTTGCGGATGCAGAATTGGAGGAAGTGGTGCGTATCAAAAACATGAACAGTGGGTGGATGCCAGACTGTCTCCGCCCTCTATAACTTTCTCTTTGATATAGAGGATGCACGTTTCGAACAAAGATGATTGGGCGGGCTTTTACTAATAGATGAGGGTGGCACGTCAAAAGGGCCAAAAATAAATGTAAAGTATATTTCGCGTGAGACGCACATACGTCGTATTACTCAGTGCACGTATTTTTATGGGAGAAATAGAACACAAGTAGCTTCAAATATTTGACTGCGTAAGTGTGAATGTAGCCTAAGAGAATTGTTTTTTAAGAAAAATACCAGAAAATAGTGACAACTACGGATTTTTGGCGCAAATCACTAATTTATTTAGTAAAATCGACCAATGTTTTCAGTAGTTTCAACTAAAAAGTACGTTATCACAATTTTCGCTCGGTAATTTCTATCAGTCTATTTTTGTAAAAATGCTTTTATGTTTAATTGGCCCTGAAAAAAATACTTTTCCCAAAGTTTTGAAGCAGTCTATCAAATGAAAACACTGTATTAAAAGTAGATACATAAAAATGGTAGTTACCGAAATATCCTTGCGCGCATTCTGTCCATTTGCCAAACGCCGACGCCCATTATTTTTTTATTCCACTAGCAGTCCGACCGAAAAGGAGTTCGTCTGGTAATGAAGATGTCTGGCATTATAACCATTTAAGTAAGTTCCGAGACCTGAAATGTAAATTAAAAAATTAAATTTAGCAAGCAACGTAGTTAATGAAAAACCAAGAAAAAAAACTCATCCATACTCACGAAATGATTTACTAGTGGCGCAATCTATAGATTATAATGCGACGCGGACTCCGAGACGACGCGTTTTATACTCGAGACACTGTACCTTATAGTGAAAATGTGCATACTTCAAATTTTTATAGATCAGATTTTTAACATGCAGAGAGTCATTCCGATTCATGGTCATAGAACAGACCGAAAAAACGCCGTGATCTCCCAATTTTACATTGACAATTCATTTCGAGTTCGGCAATGGTTGTTAGACCAACGGGCTGCGGTTCACATTACAACGCGGGCCGAATCGGTATTGAGTAATGAATTGATTAGTGATTAAATTTTTTATTCGCCTGGGCTTAAGCACAGGGATCTCACCGTAACGACGAAGAGTTGAACAAACTTTTGTCCAGAGTTACCATTGCCCAAGGTGGTGTTTTGCCCAACATTCAGGTAGTGCTCTTACCCACAAAAACTGAGGAGAGCAGCTCAAATTGACTAAAAAAAAAATGAAAAAAAAAAAAAGTAACCTTAAGGTTCGCAGAATCAAGATGAACAAGTTTTAGTATAATTATCTAAAAAATATAGGGCTTTATGCAGATTTGCATCGGACTACACTCACCGATTAAGTCGCCGATAACCGGTCTTTATCGCCAAAAATATTGCAAAAAAACTATCAAACGATGGCGCGCGGGTATGTGATTTTGTTTATTTCTTTGAGATCACTGCAAAAATCATCGAATAATAATTTTATATCGAATAATTTTATTACGGAAAAAAATTGTGACAACTACTGATTTTTGGCTCAAATTAATTTCTTTACCAAAATTCACCGCAAAAATGTCAAAAGCACAGGAACCATAGTTGAATTCACCAATTATTTTAGGAGTTTTAACTTAAAAATTCAGTTGTCACATTTTTTCTTCGGTAATTTCTCTGTGTGCAAGGCAGACTAAATCACGTGTGTAGATCATATAGGTTACGATCTTTACAAACATGAGTGACATACATACGCAAATTCGGGTGGAAGTGAATACGATATTCAATAGAATCTTAAGAACGACATTTAAATGATTATAGATGTAATTTTCAGACACACTGCTTTGCACGCTACAGAAACAATGGTTCGTCTCAATGAGCCGCAGCAATCGTTTGCAATCGCTTACCCAAGCCGATTGTTTCGGCAAGACCTGCCCAATAATCAACCTTCCTCAGGTAGAGCTAGCGATTATGTGTCGAACTAGCCAATAAGTGAAGAAAAAAAAACCGGCTTTTAATGGCCGTATTCATTATCTAGTCAAAACTATTTATTAATTTTCTAAATATTTTTATATATTAATTGAGCATGTACGTAACAGGTTCATAAAGTTTTTAGTAAGTAGTCGGAACAGATAAAATCTGATTATAGAGCTTGTTTTATGGCAAATATTTCTTTATGTACATCCTCTTTAGAGACTATGTATTTATTTTTTCGCTAGCGTTGATGACATAACTCATAACCTTCTCGTTCATCGGGTATTTTTAATTACCAATTTACTAAGGGTTTAGTCTATGGTACGTTATATCTATCATACCTCCAGAGTTAGATTATTATCATTTGTGCCAACTTATAGTTAGGTATTTTTATTTTCAGATCGCGCTTTTAAAAAATAAATGTTAAATGTGCAGTATAGAAAAAAACCGATGGTTCTACCGATAACTTGACAACACAGGGCTCACATCATGCCGATATGCAATCAATGTTTATTTTATTATTATTATTATTTTTGTTTTTTTAAGGTTATTTACAGTCGCATTAACAGCTAAGGTCTTTGAGTGGATCGGGTCAAATGAAATGGGTTCGAAAATCCTAGCCGGATTCGAACCATCGACCCAGCAGTTAAGACGTCTTTAGATACTAAAGACATTGCCTAAGTCCGCTCGATCACACCGAGCTGGTATGTGTTTATTTTATAAAATTGTTAATGGAAAGTGAAACGATCAAGATATTTTAGAACAAACTAGTCTGGTTACTCCAGCGTTACGATTAAGGGGACCCAACGCTTTTTTGTACCAATATCCAGTAGAAGAAGGGATAATAAGTAGTGGTATCCTGTAGAAACAATAGCCTTAATTATTGTCAATTAAAAGTAACCAAGTCAGATACATAAGTTTAATCGTTTTTTCATTTCTTCTTGCATATGATTTGATTAGTGAGCAATCTTGTTCGGTGCTATTTTGCTGTATTTTGCCTATTTTGCTATTTTTGTTCAGTTCCTCTAATGGTTGTAATTTATAATTGTATTCCCTTGTATGTAATGCCGATTGGCGTAAAATTACATAAACAAATAAATTTTATTTAGTACTAAATCAACTGTTAGGAAACCATAGATAAATTGAATAGGTCAGCGACTTTGGCCGATTGCCCGGCTTTCGATCGAATAAACAAGAACAGCATATTATCCCCAACAGTGCACCGATATCTGCCAACGTGACGCGGAGTTTTAGATAAAACAGTGAAAGTAATATATTCCGAGCCGATATCGTGAACCACGTGATGCACCAAAAAACATTGCCAGCATTGGGTGATGAGAAACCCAATTTAGTGTTTGCGTCAGTCGCCAAGTGCAAATTTATATGTTTACCGACGTGCGCGACGTTTTTGCATGTATATTTGGACATGTATAAACGATAATAAGTCTTAATGAATTTGTGATACAACCGTGAATCATGTAATTAAAAATGACTGCATGCGCTTTTTACACTCCATAAAAAAGCGGATACAGTCAACGGTTCCTTTGTTATCACTTCAAGGTTAGGGAGCCGAGTGGGAGTGGGGAATCCGTCTGGTTAAACAAGTCTCACATGGAAGCTCGGTTAGCAACTAAGACTAACAAAAAATAAACTAGATGCGGTGTCTATTAAAGGATTGTAGAATATGTCTGATAACCTCGATGATAATGTCGTTCAAGCGATGACGATAACCGAGTATATTATTGAAAATTTAATAAAAATGGTAGAGAATTGAGTTAACTAACAGGGTTGCAATTTTTTTTCGCCGATCAAGGTTCCATACGCCCAAAATTAGTTCATAAAGCAGATAAACCTCAATAAGTGTAGACCTGGTAGAAAAATCGTAGAGGCAATCAATCACGCCTTATTAGGTAATTTACCAAATAGGACCGCTGCTCTTATCATTTTATGTCAACCATGAGAATCTTTACAACCATGTTTTAAATATAACTACAGAAAAGTTTGCAATGCTTCGGACGAATGCGTACATACATAAAGCAGACGTTTCACGTAAAAAAACTGATTGTAGATAGCGCGGTCAGTCACATAAGCACGTGTAATGCGTTCATAGGCTGCTTTATAATATCACGAGTATTTCATACGATAGAAATAAAAAATTCTCGTTTCGTAAAACTAATTGTAATTATGGAATAGCTGTACTGTCCATTCGTGATATTTCAACGCTCCATAAAATAAGAGACACAAAATTACATGTTGAATGCTGATTTTCTGTCAGATATAAACATATAAATTAGGTGTAAACCGTAAATGTTAAGCAAACTGTAAATATGTTTTATATATGCTAATTAAGTATACTGTACATTTGATATATAGGTGATTTGAAGATAAAATATATCGTTTAATTATACTTTTCATCAAGTATGAAATGCATTTCAAGCAAAATCCTCAAACATTGCTAAGAAAATACCATGAGAATTTACCAAAAAAAAAAAAACAAAATTATACCAACTAAACTTTTTAGTAAAAACTACTAGGAAAATTGGTAAAATTAACTACACTTTTTTGATTTTGACCTTTTTTTTATATTTTTTGGTAGTATATGGAAAAATGTCGATGACAAATGACAAAAAAATGATAGTAAAATATAACAGGTTTTTTTTATTATGATTGAATGAAGTTAAATAGTTAATAGTGACTTGAATAGTCATTGACATCATTGATAGGTTACATTATACTATTACGAACTATATTTTTTTGTGATAAATTGAATTGTTAATGCCTTCAGCAATCATCTCTTAATGTTCGAAATATAATAATTCATGAGAAAAACGAATATCATGCCCATTAGTTAATAGCATGAACATTATTATTCACATAATATTTTTCAACATTTTCAACATTAGCTAAGTACATGTATTACTCTTGGGAAATAAAAAATGAATTGGACAAATAAAAATCAATAATGTTGATAATGAATTTGTCATGTTTGATATTTTTGTTTGTGACACTATTTTTCTTATGCACTTAGAGAAACTACAAAACTTAAATTGTGACGATTTTTTTTTGTAATTTCAACATGAATTTTAGTGAATATTCGCGAATTTTCCGTGAGAAGAACAAAAAAAATTTGAAAGAGAAACGGACCATGTTCGTGAAAGTAGCAGAGGCTTTTTTTGTGGAATGAACAGAAAATCACAAAATATTTGGTTAAATATGCAAAATTGTCTGTTAAAGTCAGGAAAAAATTTTGGTAATTATGTCCAAAGTTAGGAATCACAATTTTTAAGTGATTTTCACTAAAAAATTTCTCCTCAGTGTGCTTTAAAAACTCTAAGTGTGTAGATTACAGGCTTTCGATACATACTTTCCAAACATTTTAGGTACATCGTTTTTTGAAATTTCATTTTTCATGCACATGTATAACGTCTTTCGTCAATAAAACAGTCAACGCATTTTAATATTACATACTTCGAAATTTTCGTATTTTATCTCTAGACATATAAAAATTTTCATGTATTATTCTGATACACGACATTTACACTAAACACGTTGAAAGTGTGTGATGTATGAAATTCCAACTTCATACAACTAGCGCCGTTTTGTAGTGTACATAAATATTAAATACCTCACGTCTAAAATTAACATCATTGAATTTTACGAGTGTGTATTTATACCTATTAAATATTTTAACGGCGCATCATCGATTAATTTCCTGTGCTTCGAGTTTAAATGAGCTCGCAGTGTTCTGTGCGCAAGGCCTAAGTTGCAGACCGAGCTAAGTCTATATTCTGTGTACATATAAGTTGTAAGGCAGTCTGATGCCAAGGGATCGGCTGGCATTCCGCAGGCGACAGCCCTGAAGAGCGAATACAATTTTTGAGTACTTTTCTTTGCGGGTTTGCATCGTGACGCGGGAAACGGTCAACGCATTTTGCTCTTGAGTTGCCGAGGAACGAGTCCTGCCGTAATTATTTTAATCGTGTGTGCGTTAATATTAAACCGATAAATAATTGTTACTTGGCGGCAAACATTAACAATGTATTCCCAAACTAAATATGTGAGTGTTTAAATAATTCTACTTATTTCGGAAGTGTATTTTGAATACCGTGACTTTTATTCAATTTTCTAAATATTTGTTTTCTTAGGGTCAACAAAATGGATCTATGCCTGTAACAAAGAGGGACGAAGATAAAAAGCAAATGATATCCAAAATGAAGGAATATACCATAAATGTTACTGGTTACACACCGGAGGTATGATAAAACTTTTTTAATTATTATAAAACATTGCTTGCGAGTGATTCTTCAACAAATTATAGTTCAAGGTCATTACTCACGGTACGATTACGTAGGTTTTTATTCGTAAATTAGAAAATCGTTACCATTGTCTGCATTTGTAGCGTGTCTCCACGCGAACATATCCTTTGTTTTAGAAACATATAACTAGGAGTTTTAGAGAATAGGTTCGCGAATGGCCGATGAACTCTGGGCACCCCCATAAAAATTGATCTGTCTGGAAAATGGCACAGTTCGTGTGCGCCTAAAGTTTGTAACGCTATGTTCGAACTATGCTCCAGAGCATAGGGCCATTTTTAAGTAGCAAGTGAAACAAGCTACGTTTTTTAATCATGCATCTCCTGATCTGATGTAATAATTTTCATTTTTATTTGAAATCCTCTCAGAAAGTCCGCGATTTTGACATATCCTTTATTTTTTTCTTAATCTCTGATTAGATGCCGTGTATACCTATCCAAATTACTATTTACGTTTTATCATATCTGTATGCAAGACACGACTACAGAACGCATGACATGGGAAAAAAGCTGTCATAGTGTACTGTCAGACAGGCTATGGACATGATAGAAAAGAGACGACGTCATCAATCTATTCATAGAATATCAGGAGATTATTTGGTATAAGCTGATGCTATATCGGTTGCTATGCAGAACATTTTAGATTAGAACGTATCGCTCGATTCGAGATATTGCGTCCTCAAATGAGCCACTGAATCCGTACTACTAGATAAGCCACTACAATCGCGCGCTAGCATTCAAATTAATAATAGCAGCAAGCAATTTGAAAAAAAAAGACTTCTACACGCATTCTGCTCATCAAACTCTAGCATTAAGTACCCGTGTTATAGGGGTTCTATTAAAAATGACAAACCGCCTTTTTGCAATGTTCACCATATTGAATTCAGTCATTTCATTTTTTCTATTCTTCTCAGCAAATCCTTACGTTCGATAGTCATATTGGATTTTCAGTGACGTCCTTTTTATTGATACCCATATAATGGGAGTACAGGAAAAATAACTCGTCCGCCATTTTGGGTTGTCCGCCATAAGCGATTGAGTATGTCGCCACTTACTCATGGTATGGTATGGTACGGTATGGGATGGTTCCACATTATCATCAAAATCTGCACAGAGAAAAATTTTTTGGTGAAAATTACAAAAAAATTGTGACAACCACGTTTTTCTAGTTAATTTGACTAAAAAATAGTTGTTTCAACTAGAATTCCAGTAATATTCACCAAAAACCAACTACTTTCACTAAAATAGTTTAGTGAAACATACTAAGAGAAAAAGTAATTTTCACCATAAATTTTATGATGTTGATCAAAAAATAAGTTAACTTTACTGGAAAACTTTAGTGGTTCATACTGATTTCGTTTTTGAAATTTTGATACATAATTTGGTGATTTACACTAACTACTTTAATATATCTTACCACGTCTTCAATCATAATTAGAGACCATTTGGTAATTTCAACCAAACTTTTTGGTAAAAAACACAAAATTGCTGCAAAAAAGTCATGAGAGCGTTTGGTCATTTCACCTGAAAGTTTCTTTGTGTCAATGTTTTTATTTGGTAATTTCTCTCAGTTTGCATACAAAACTTCAGCTGAATTTGATACCAAGAAGTGAGTCATATTTAACCTATGATATTCGAAAATGGACTCAAATACAGACAGGCCAAGTGAAACTAAACAGAAGCTTCTGAAAAAATGGTGACTTGTATTAGTCAGCAAATAAATTCGTACGCTAGACACACTTCAGCAGATTAGCCTCGTCTATAAATTAGTTCCGGTTCCTTATTGCAATTCGAAGCCAGACATTTTTGATGATGGGTAATGAATCAGCAGCTCTGATATAATTAAATATTTCTTTGGTATTTGATTATTTCGGAGCTATCACCGAATACTCATACAGTTTCTGTTCACTGTAATAGGGAACTATGCTTATTAGCAAATTACTCAAAACATTTTTAATTTTCAGGGGCGCCAAGTAAGTACTCAGATTACACTGGAAGAACGATTGATGCGGGAAATATTAAAGTAATCCTACTGTAGTTTTTTCAGCAGACATTTTTATCCGCTCAATATTTTTAGTGATCTATATTTTGTAATGAATCTGAATATAATACTCATATTTTTATATTGAATATATTTTTATTTATAAAACGACTGCCCCTTGCCTACGACTTTGTACACATAAACTAAAACTGAAAGACCACACATAGACTTCGAACTCCATTCTGCCCTCTTCAATCCTGATATTCTTACTTTCTCCTTGTGGAAGGAAATATTCTCAATCTTATTACTATATATAATGACCACGATAGCAAATCGATAGTAACATATGTTTTTCAGATTAGATTATTTGCACTCCATACCCTCGACAAAATCAGTACAGTATAAGCACATTCACGTTATCCTTACGATATGACATAATTCGAAAAATAATCAGTTAAATGCAATGTGAGATAGCAAACTGACAACATGCATTAACTGCACTGTAAACCCAAGTGTTTAAATAAGTGTTTTGAAATAAAATATTTCAAAACATTTTTTAAACATTTCGAAACATTTAGAGAATGACCACAATATGAGCATAGTTTTCTTATGGAGTTATCCATTGAAAACACGTGAAGTGTCTTATTTTAAACCACTTGGTTAAACACTTGGGTTTGCAGTTTGCCAAATACGATCCGCCAAGGGACCATCGACATGGATAGCATAGGGCCTGCTATAATTACGTTTTGACGGTTGAGAACTGCATTTTTTCTATAATATCTGGCTCTCGTCCAGGATTTCTTTGACTTTGTGTCCCTGCATTGAAAAAGTTTGCCCACCACTGCTCTAAACAGTCAAACGCATCTGAATGTATAGCTCGGAACATGAATCGCTATGGAAATGCACGCATCCCCTATCATTATTTTTATCCCCACTCTCCAGTAGTTCGAACTCTATCTTCATTTAATTATTCGCTTCCTCGTGACATAACATACATGGGCAATAGACGGCAATCCGCGACGGCAAATGCACTTGGATAGGTTCTCTGTGTAGCATTTCCATAGCGAGTACAATTTAATAAGGAACCCTGAGATAGATTCGACTGAACTATTTTTAAGCCATCAATATTAAGCATAAGATAATTCACCCCAATAGGGTGCGCAATTGCTGAAAAAGTTATGAAAATGAAATATCTCCCGGTAAGTTGTATACCTACACATCAACCGTTATTCTTGATAATTTGAGTACAGTCAGGATAACAATTTTTTGTTTCAGAGAAATGAAGGTCACAGAAAGCCAAACAATGTACTCAACACGTTTCTTGCCGTGAAGTTTTTATCACACTCATATTTTGAACAAATGTTGGGATGAATGCATAATAAATGGATAATAGAAGCGAATGAAGGAAGTTCGGCGCTA
>JABMBU010368379.1:2219-15287 GCA_018906915.1 Phanerotoma sp. PSUC_FEM 10030009 | reverse complement strand
TGCCACGTTTACAACATATACTACAACAATCGTGTACCGCAGGCAATAAAAGAAAATTAGTTCTCAATAGTACAGGCTGTCGAACCAGTGGAGATACTACAGAATAACCAAGGCTATAATTTACATCCAATAGCCTGAGGTACACGTCGATCATCTAGATTGATTCATTTTTTTTTTTTTTTTAGAACCCAGGTCGTCGTTACTGAGTGAATAATCTAATAAGGTGTTGACAAAAAACACTCGTCTGCAGGCGTGGGATTCGAATGCCAAGTAATTGAATGATATAGTATGAATGTAGATAGTCATGAGATCTGTAATTAACAAACCGCAAAACCTCCTAACTGCCCTCGTTTGTCTTCTACAACTTTCATAATTTCGTATTCCCTTTGTTTTCGTGATACGGGAATATTTAATGTTTTTTTTTTATAATTTCATGGTTACTTTCCTGGCAACTATACTGTGGATTGGCCACATCTCCAATTTCCTTCAAATTTCAGTATGTTATAATACACGTTATGCTAAGAAAATATGTATGTATATGTTGTACGTGGAAAGCGTAACTAAGCATAGTTCTTCAATGATGAAAATTATAATAACTCCGAAACCCATATAATTTGGTTTGGAATTATAAATGCATTTTGAAAAAAAAAAAAAAAAAATCGTGTATTGGGCGTGAAAATTATAGTTCTACAATGCACCCAAACTGAGTTGTGAACAGAACCTTGTAATAACTTAAGCCAGAATTTTATAATGAAATCAATAATTATCATTATTATTCCATGCATGCACGCATTCATACATGTGTCGAGACTAATATTTCAAATTAATTAGTATCGACGTTAGCGATTTGCATTCTAGTTAATGTTAGACATTGAATGCAGAAAGCGTTCGACGCTTGTCTAATTTTGCCGGATTTTTTTTTCAATTTTTGATTACCATAACAGCGTTTCAAGGTCCTGGGTGATAATGATTGTTCTGTTTATTATTATACTCTCACCCGTATTACTTTTTTAAATTCTTTATCTTTCATATTAAAAAAAACTACGTGAATATATGGTTTCTGCGCTCAACATACATATGCACATTGATTTCCAGCGTAAATAGTACTACAACATGCTGAAATTTTAAAGAAATCAGAGGTGTGGTCAATCTACAATATAATGACAATTTTTTTATTTTCAGGATATTCTCATGGCCTGAGTAACCGTGACGGTCTGAACAAGATATGCCCTGATTGTATTCAGGCATATCTTGGGAATGAAGTAGAATTGGATGAAGTGAGGAGCTAAAAAGTGATAACAAGAATTAATTAATTGCGAAATTGATAATCTCATTGATAATAGAGTATGTTTAGTAAGCGGAAAGGAGTGTTTCATTTTTTGTCATAAGAACCTAATAAAAGTTAATCTGAATCCGGTTACTTCAGAAATAGTTGCTCTAACTTATTTCCCGGGGAGAAATTTCAGGACTTAAAACTTTAGATCTAATTAGATCCAATTAGATTTCAATTATGGGAATCTTCAGTTCTAATTAGACCTTTTCAGATCTTTTTTAATACTCTTAAATCTACTTAGATCTAGTTGATCCGGATAGATCTAGTGAAATATTTAAATTGTCAATTGTAGATCTAGGTTTATCTGAATAGATTAGGATTTATTTAAAAAAATTTAGGTTTTTCTGTAAAATCTATAAGTTTAGTTCTTTTTGAATATAATTAGATCTAAAAATACCAAACTGAATCTGAATATATCTATCCTCATAATTAAGATCTAATTAGATCTCATTTTTTACCCCAGGATTTCAGCTGTAATAATTTTATTGCTCTGTAGGCAGTACACTTGACACCATGAATTATTTTCCTCCATTGGGGTTCTGGCTAAAAACAGGAAAATGTTAATCGCGGTCAAAGGTGACCCTGGCGGGTCGAATGAATTAAACACCAGTATCCTTTTGCATATGCTAATACATAATAATGATTTTTATTCGGCAGGAAAATAGCAAGTTTTATACAGCCGTAGTTTAGATATACATAAAGTTTAGGACAAAAAAGTATAAAATAACTTAAATTTCAGAAATTTACAAACAGGTACAACGGAGTTTTTGTTAAATAAAGTTAGAATGCCGGAAATATCCATATCTCCTTGAGTGACTCCCAAAAATTAATGCGTTGAGACAAGTACAAACAGCATTACCATAGAATGTGAGCCAGATCTTGAGAATAATGTCCGGATGTACATAGTGAGAATGGCACCATGTTCTTTCTATGCAGACTAGTTTGCGAATATACACAGTTAATACGAGCAAATGTCTTAACTCGTTTAACATCCAGAAATAATGATTTCAATTCGTAGACATGACGCAAAATCTGCCAATTTGACAATCAATCATAGGCGAATTCGTAAAACCAGTTTATACCGTTGCGCTAGACGCAGTCGGGCTATCCACAGCCGGTTTACCTTTTTAGATAGTGGCGCGATGTCTGGCGGGCACGGCCAAGGTCGCGTGATATAGCAACAGTATATTTGGTAAAATCCCAGTTAGTAACAGTGAACAGGTATGCACGTTCTACGCGTGCATTCGAATTATTTATTACATCAAATACCTGACAAGAGTAATATTCATAGGCGATATTAATGAACACGTTGTTTTTCAAGTCTGTTTAAATAAAACACTCCATGCGTTTGCTGTATACAATGCGAGAGTTAAGCTGTCTCATTTCAAATTACTTCGTTAGCAATGTCATTTGATTTCATTGCAAAGATATTTTTAGATTTACTGTCTGATCGAATCTCATAGAATTATCTCGAGTAATAAGCGACATCTATAAATTACCGCGAAACAAAGTACCCATTAGGCTCATCACTTGAATGCTTGTACTCAGATGCTGTAAAAAGCATTGGGAATTATATTTCCTTAGATTACAGATGGCGCTGGTGATGAACTTGTTCTATCACATGAAGGTTAGGGGGATAGTCTTAGGATACTCACGCCATTTATTATGCCATTTATTAGCGCGATATAAAGTGCAATTATCACACATGTTGTTCTTGATATAATGTCAATTGTTTATCGATTATTTATGAGTGGTTTTCACTGTGCCAGTTACGGTTAACCGTATGGAAGAAAAAATAAATTCTTCAAGAATATTATGAATATAGTCCTGAATTTGTTGTTTTTCCGACCAGTTATTTATAGTGGCCTCAAGGTCATTATCGACAAATGTAACTCATCACTTTAGCGTTAAACGCTAGATGTTATTACTCTTATATATTGATACTGTAGGATTGAAGGTATCAGGCATTTTGTTCCCTGAATAAAATAACCCCCTCAGAACATCTCCGAGCAACAAATCTCTGTGACAAAATATCATCATGACGAAATATTCCAGGGTTGAACTATAGAGTACCACTGTATGGTTGGTCGGATCGATTGAAATGCGTTCGAGATCCTGGACGGATTCGAACCATCGACCCAGCGAGTGAGACTCTTAGAGTTAAAGACGATGCCTTAACCCGTTCAACCACACTAAGCTTTTTTTTTCTATATTTTTAAAATATTCCTGAAATATATCGCAAATACATTTGAATATATTACTAGTATAAATGTAATAATATCTTTCGAATTATATTTTATAATATATTTTTTCGATTGCATTTCAAAAACGTATTTTTTAAAAATATATTTCTAGATATACTCTATCTGCCGCAATATAACAATATATACCATTGAATATATACTAGAATATATTTCATTCTTAATTCAGGAGCACGCGAATCGAATTAAAGGCATAAAAAACAAGTTTTTAACTATGTTCATTAGTCGCAATATAACTCTGTTGTGTAATCTCATAAATAGAATAAACAGGAAAATATCGCATATGCTCATTAATATCCGAAAATAGAATACTCTTGTGAGTAATTTGTTTTGAGAGTAGTCTCGTCAAAGTCATCCTATTCTAAAGTGTACTTTTCCGAGCAGGCCGATTTCAGGTTCGAGCGCTCAAAACATTAGAAACATAATTTGAATGATTCTTGATCCCTGTTTCTTTTCAGTTCCATCATTCAAAAGTCGAAAGTAACTTTCACCTTTACTTATACCTCAACTTGAGATGAAAAATGTAACAATTTTTTATTTTTCCTCCATTAATTGAATGTTGTCCCAATTATGCACTTTGTCACCACTCCTAAAAATGATGAAAACGTAGGAAAATAAAACATTTCGCGGGAATTATTACTGATCCTAACGTACTGACTTATTTTCAAAACACGCAAAGTCACACAACTCCGATTTCAAACGAAAATTTTTTAGCTCGAAAAATTGCCGTTATTTTCTGGCCATACCTCGTGCAGGTCTGAAAAGTCCCCTTCATTCAAAGAATCATAAAATTTTTAATCATGGGAATAATTTCATTCTTTTTGCAAAATAGGAAGCACTGATAGTTCATTCGACCACAGCATGCATTACACAGTCGTTTCAACTAACGTGCCTTCTCTGAGAGTTAATTAAAAACGTGCATCGCGTTCCGCCCTCACGAGGTATGCCCATTAAGTAATGACAATTTTTTTGACGGCACATTTCCGTCGCTATTCATGAATCCCGTTCAGAAATTATTCTTCGCCTAGTGCCTACGTTTCAATACAAAACCATAGACTACAAAATAATTTAGTTAGGGTTGCATTTTTGTTAAAAATCACCCTCCGCTTTATACATGCCTACATCATCATCGCAGTGAATGTAACCAATGACTGTTGTCTCTAAAAGGAAAAAAAATTGCGCAGAAGCTATTTTTTTTGCATTTTCTTCACTCCAAAATGGGAAGAACACATGCACCCCATCAGTGCGACGGACATTTAATAGTATAAAAAGTCATCAATCAGTCATAAGAAAATGCATCGTGGGTTCTTTGGAGTGCTCGATTAAAGCTTGGAGTACACGAGTATTCAAATGGGTGAACTTTCGATCAGGTTCGAATAAACCTTGTAATTCTAAAATGCTAATTCTCGAGTAGACTATCTATTTTGTAAGAGTAGTCCATAGTTGTTCATATTCTAAAATTTAATCAGTGGGCACTAAAATCTTTGTATAAAATTTTTTTCCTAGATTGGAATAGTCCCAATATTACTGAGAGCATAGATTATCTATGACGTTATGTAAAAGTGAGCATCATAAAATAGTTTGGATAATTCAAATGTGCGTGCCTCGAGTATTCGTTGCTTTGTACAACCTGGTCCAAATAAATATTTCTTCAAAAATGGATCAGCGCCACCTATACCTAAAAATCCGCAACAATATAAAAATTTTGAGTTATTAGTTAGGATTGATTAGCGTTATCGACTATTGATGGTTGTAGCAAAATTGTCATAAATTGGAGTGTAGATGGATTAGTTTAGCAAAACGTCTACTTGGGATAAAATATCATAATGGAGACATGACAAATTTTCAATTAATTATTCTGACTAAAATTGACATTGCAAGATAGCAAATTCCGGAAGTACTCCATATAAAATGATAATTAAGAGTGCCACGTAAAAATTATCGTGAAACGACCAAAAATAAAAAGGCTAGCGTGCTAACACCAAAGTTGCGCGGGCACAGAGCTATGCCTCAGCGAGGCACTTCGTTAGATAAATAGAAACAGGAGGTGACAAACAGGCATCAACGAAGAGCGGAATCAGTTAAGGGTGTAAAATAAGGGTTGAAAGTCTGTTTTAAAGTTTCGAAGCTAGAATCCTGGACTGGAAATTTTGCATTTAGGTTTATTGCTAGGAACTGCATTTAATAAATGTAATGATTTCTGTAAATTCATCCCTTAGGCCAGAAATAGGGGTTGGAAATTTGCATGGAAACTGGCAAGTTTTACATTTCAGTGCACGAAGTCGGAGGTGTAAACTAAATTTTTTTAACAAATTTGTATCATGCTCTACGGTACGCTCATGGTCACATTCTACATACCCATAACGATATGCCATTAAGACGATCTTCTTATAATCTACTTATAGAATCCTATGTAATTTTACGAACAAAAAACCTACGAGGGGAAAAAATATTATGGCCAAGAACATGTATCGAATATGCATTACTGAATAATAAAAAATACATTAAGGAATCGGCGTTAAATTTGACTCACAAAGCATTTGCGTTCGAAAATAATCGTACAAAAAACGATACTTATTTTATAAACTGACTTACGTGCATGTGCAATAAACTTTCCGAGAAACATTTATAGCGATGCAAAAAACAACATGCTCCTTTTAAGGAACAGGTCTGTAATCGTTTCGATTGCAAGCTGTCTTACCCATATAAGATTAATGGATCCGGTACCCTACCTGCAAATTTGAAGCTCCTGCATTTATTTGTAAAAAAAAATGAATTTTTCAAAGATATGTAAATTTTGCGACTTGGCTTGTTAAATATTAATGCACTCCTTTGTTTTACGTTTTGTTTCGGTTCATAGCACGTGACATAAATTGAAGTAAAGAGTACAAAGATGTACCGACAGTAAAATTATCAGTCAATACGAATCGCATTCTCTCCATGCGCAACGGAAGCCTGCACAAGGTCATTGAACAGACGTCTGGGGACTGGCGTAAATGAAATGTGCAAATATAACCTCGCATTTATAGCGTGGTGTGATAAGTGGATGATTATGCGGCAGTGCATTGACCTGGCTGACATGCAAGTACCCTGATAGCCACGTTTTCCTGTCAGAATATGGATGACAGAAAATTCCTAGCAAATGACCGTCAACTCTAGGCTTTGGAATTATTGGTGGCAAGTTGGCAACCGGGGTGAATACAATAACTTCCTTATAAGGAAGTTAATAAACAGTTACATAAGAAAACAATAATGACAATGAGCCCTACGAGGGATCGCAGACATCTTGATTTGCCGCATTGTTATGCATATCATGCAACGTCTGCATTGAACCGTATGATCTCATATCTCGTAACCTTGTCTGCATTTTTTTGTATGTCATTATAACCCATGAACACTGTATGAAAATCATGGTAATGTCTATTACCTCGACACAAAGCATAAGGCGTAAATACTTGCATATAATTCTATCTATGCTAAGGACTTGCATGTCTGTGCGAAGTCGCAAAGCAAAAAAGCACTTCAACTGAAGAATTCATCATCTTTACGAGCACCGGTATCCCGAAATGAAATCACGGCAAAGTGTAAAATAAAATGGGTATTAAAAATGAGGGTTCACAATATTTCACAAAGGAATGATGATCGAGTCCTGTTTGTCCTTTATTCCAAAATAAAATGGAAACGAAGTCGACCACGCTTAGTAATTCGTTCCAGCACATGCTGGCGTCATCGGTTGTAAATTAAAGGAAATTATGCATCAAAGTCAGTTGCAAATTAAATTGGACTGCTGGCTGGCTTATTAAGTTTTTTAAAGGGAACGGATGCCCAAAATAAGTTCGGAGAATTTGCAACAAAGCAAATTATTGTGAAAATTATTATGTTACTCATGCTTCTTTTCCTTTTTCATAAGGAGGTTATAGTATTTACTGTGGTGTTTAAAATCGCGGTGACGTCATGATTTTAAATTCGGAGGGTATTAATTTTGGTTCCGATGGTTCCAGATAATGTCTCTGTGACCCTGATTTAATGGGGTAGGTGTGTGGGGGTAAGGGTGGGTGGGTGGGTGGGGCGAGGTAAATTATCTGCCATGTGAATTTTATTTCGAGCTAGAAACGATAATTTCCTTCTGCGAAAAATGATTTGTCTATACAAAAATCCACTTATTACAGTCAGCCGTGATTTTCTAGACTTCTATTCATTTCGGTTAGAATATATTGTATGACTCAGGAAATCCCATTGAACATTCCATAAATTCTATAAAAAAGACAGTTTGGTGTGGGCGTCATCACCTTGACATCATTAAAGTCGTTGTTTTCATTAGTTGAGCTATTTTCCCCTAATTTTTTTCAAAAATTAAAGACAGAGCGTACACGAAGCGAACTCTAATGTTTATTGACTGTATTTGCATTTTAAATCAACAATGAATACGATTAGTTGATAATCTCTGTAATTTATCGACAACAACCAAAGGTCAAATGCAAAAAAAACTTCAATCATTTTATAAGATAGTAATTATTTCATAGTTGAGAAAATAATGAGATAAGGCGGCAGAACCGAACGCTGTCCTTTGCGACTGATGAAAAAAACAGTCTCTACGTTCAAAATAAAAATACGGAGTCTATCATTAATTTGTACAGTAAAAATTCTGAAACGATGTAGATGTTATCCCGGTAATGAAAAAAGATAAAAATATTATCCCGGCAAGCGTATAACCTCCTTAATTCTGCATGCACTCGCAAAAAAAGGATCAAAAGGCGCTGCGCGTAAGCTTTTGCGCTTATGCACCGGTTCGTGTTACTTATAAGTATATATACATGGAATATATATTCAGGATTGGCACAACACCAAGTCAGTCTGGGCTGGAAGCCATACGAGATACACGACTTTTGTTAATAAGTTTTTTCTGTGTGAATCCGAATGCTGCCACAGTACGTCCTCAGAAAAAATATTCTATTTACTCAGGTGAGTGCAAGTTAAATATCGTTATTTTTAGCGTCTGTTTTGTAACTAACATCGTGATTTAGCAGACTCTAGTACGATGACCTGAAAGCCATCACAGGTTATTCAGCTCAAAAGTACTAGATTTTTTCCAGGACCAAACGTGATTCACTTATATGTCGGGGCCGGAACGTGTCTTATCACCGTCCGTTGCTGGTTCAAATTTAGCTTAGTCAACATATTTATCCTCATTATAAGTGAAACAATGGCCCGCTTTTTTAAGCGAATCGCCATGTATGGGTGCATAATCTAAATTGAATCACAAAAAATTACTACCTACATACAGTAAACCCCGTTTGAAACTATTCCGACAGTACCCAGTCAAAATCGTGTCATAAGCGAGAAAATGTATTATGCGGGATAGATAAAATTTTTCTGAAGTTGCAAGTTATTCGGAAAAACGTATTGAGCGGTTTTTACTGTAGTTTATCTTAATTAGATTTATGCGGCCGCTAGGAACTCGAGTCTACTAATCTTTTTTTTTCATTTTAGCCACTACTTTCAAAAATGAAGTACGGACAAGAATCGAAGTTTGGCATTTACCAACCAAAACCTCCATTACGTGCTCTATTGATAACAAAACCAGAACTCCGTTTGTACGACGATATTCCGTTTGAGAGCAATCTTCATCAAACAAACGGTAAGTCTAATTTTAAGGAAATTTATAACAGCTGTAAGTAAAGTCATCTAACATAAGTACTAACGCATCATTGAGTCAATATTAAGCCTAAAAGAAACTTGAATACGAATTGTAATGCATTAGAATATTTTACTCGCAGTGCTTCCAAAAATAGAGAAATTACAAAAATAGAATTATTTTATTACCAGCTCGGTGTGGTCGAGCGGGCTAAGGTATTGTCTTTCATTCTGAGACAGTCTGACTCACTGAGTCGACGGTTCGAATCCGTCCCGAACCCATTTTAATCGATCCGACCCCTCATACATTGGTATCCTATAGTTAATCCCTACGGTATCGATGAATATGAGTAATAACATCTAACGTTTAATGTTACAATGATTAGTTACAGTAGTCTTTAATGACCCTGGAAGTTAAAGCGACTGTGAATAAAAAAAAAAAATTATTTTTGAATACATACAAAATCTGTCACACCCTGTAAGAACTTAACTTTTTAGTGGAAACTACTAAAAAAACTGGTTAGTTTCACTACAGTTTTGTTGATTTTGACGGTTTTCCGGCAAATTTCACTAAAGAAATTAGTGATTGAAGTCAAAAATTCGTGATTGCCACTATTTTTTGGGAATTCTCACAAAAATAAATTTATCAGTGTAATACTATTAAATAATGACATTAAATACAACACTATTGCACTGGATTACAGCAAGTCCTAATATCATGTCTATTACTTGGAGGCCGAATTTTTGGTAGCAAACAGTACATATCTTTTTTAATAATAACTTGTCCAAACTTGACAATTTAATAATAAATATTTACACATTTTAACAAGCGGAGTTTTTGTCGAAACGCGTGATAAATTAAATATTCGCGTGCTCTCGGCCAATTTATACCGTCTAATAAAATAATACAACCTTCTTTGATCATTTGACATGCGTGATAACACGTGTTAATAAATTCTATTCAATGATACGTGACATTTTTTAATAAAGACTACATGAACGTGAGAACGGCACCACCCAAGTAGAATGATTATTATTTCACTTCAATCTATGCGTATGGTTTTCTATACAAAAGAAAATTAGTCCGTGCTAAGTAATATCGGTTGCTAATTTTTTTTCTTGAACGTTTCTCAAACTGTCCCACTTTTGGATTTATTCCGCCACGAATATCAAAATAGTAGTATTGGGACAAGATGGCAAAAAACGAACTTTGTCGAAAACCACTCGTATATATAAAAATTAAAATTGAAAAAACACTAAACGCATGAACTTAGTATCCAATGTCACCCGGTCAAATACATGAACATGAATAGATTATTTAGTCACCTGTTATGGATATAATATTTTTGTTTATTTTTAATTTCACGTAATGTACGACCAAAGAGCGCTAAAATTCTAACGTTCGATCGCAAAGTGATTATTCACTGGTTTTCAAGGTAGAGTGGAGCCTCTTTTTTTTGGCAGTCTGGCGCAGCCGATTCGGAGAATGCACCAAAGTTATAGAGGTGTGTCGTGGGAATGATTTATCCCACTATTTTTTTATTAAAATGAGAGAGAATGATCTTTCTGTTCTCCTTATTATGTACAAGATGATAAACAGCACTACACAGTACAATAGTGGGGATACTTTCTCTCTTTTTGGTAGGGAAATACAGATTGTAATGTAGATCAATTAAATGTTTCGAAATAGAGCTTCTAATGTAATACTGAAAAAAAAATAAATAAAAACGAAATCACATCTGCGTTCGCAACATGTGGGCCATTATTTGCAAGTATTTTCAAAATCGGATATGGCCATGAAAGAGCGGAAATATGATTTGCATCGCGCCATTTTATGTTCGGTAGATAACGGGCTCAGCGCCTCCAGATCTTTATTTTATTCCCAGTGGTTATCGGTATAATGATAAGTGGCCGCAAAAAGGGCGTATTCATGTATAAAACAAAACCCGCTTATTTATGTATGAATAAAAGGGAGTCGATAGATTAGCATGAGTCGAATGAGTGAAAGATAAAGCTTATGTTTACATGCATATAATTATGGCGTTTTCGATGACTGCTAGAGTGGGGACAAATTTATCCATTATAGAGGACTTCTAAAGTTCATTATAGCGAGCAGTTAATTGTAGGGGACTGTACTGTCTTACCTACAACTAACCTGTAAGATCCAAGATTCACCCGCGCCAAGTTTTATTACTTTATTACCCATTCATACCTTTTTCCCTAATACAATTTTCTGATCTCTCTATTTTTTTCTTTGTCTCATACTCACTCTTTCTGTACACTTGCACTCTTGCATGATCCACGCACAACACTGCACGAAAAATCCCACATTTATCAAAATTGTTTTTTTTTTCAGCTGCGAGGGGAATGGCTTAAAATGGAATAACGAGCTGAAATATGCTGCAGCAGATCCGGAACACCTAATTTTCAGCCTGGGTACTTTACATCTTGTAAGGAACGAATTGAAATGAAACGAAACGAAACGAAACGAAACGAAACGACAATCATTTTTAGAAATGTGATATTCTTGTTTTTCGATATCTTCTCATAATCTTTACGGAAAGTATTATAACTGGACTAGAGCCCTGTAAGTATGAAGTTAAAGTAATTAAATCGTATTTAGTAAGAACCATCAAACGTATTGCAAATCATCTGTAGAGTTAGAATTACAATGTAATTATATCTTTAATTCTAGATTAAGCTTTTTTATAAGGTAAAAGTTTTGACAAGTTTTGTCATCAATGTCGATTATTTAATTTTAATACGAAAATGAATAACATTATAGAAGATAGTAAAAAATCTTAATGAGCTTAAAATTATTATAAACGAACGCCCCTAGCGACTGAACATTGCTAATGACCGGATTAAAACTTATATCTGTAAAAACTACTGACAGTTTTTTTTCCACGCCGGGGATACGTAATATTGCTTCGCTGTAAATAATAACGCTTATATTGATATTAGCAGATCAGTTTTAATTTTAGGTTTTAGATTCGTATCTATTATTAAGAGCTGCAAAATTAATTAGAAATATAAGTGTCATAATTAGTTTGTAGATTGTGTAATTAGCTTCTTCTGTTGCGCTTGCTGTACCTGAAAAGGAAATTTGTGGACCTTAAAATACGTGTGTATAGAGAGAGTTTATAGATCTATTTTTATCATACGTGCTCGGTAAAGTAGGTTTTTTTAACGCGTCATCTGGTGGTGAAAACGTGAGATCGGAGTCAAATCGACCACATACAGCGTCAGTTTTCTCTATCCTATAACGCTTTTTTCACTTTTCCCCCTAAATTTGAATCCCGCGGTACTTTTTTGCCCATATTTTTAATGTCGCGTTATTCCTCCACCGATTATTCAGAAATCACGCCGTATTTTGTGATTGACACAGCGCGTCACCTATCAACTGTCATGGAGACCAATTTCAAATAAAAATATTGTATCGTGATTTTAATCACGTGACAGTATTAGCCGGTGTTCCACAAGCAGTTGAGAATACTGAACCCTTTTGCAGTTAGAGGGAATATTTTCCCCACCAATTAAAACCAATAAAAAAACCAAAGCTTCTATTTTCAGTCTTTTCTTTCGATCTGACAACACTAATGTAACATTATGACGTTTGTTTTTGTTTTTATCTGCCATTGACAGACTCATTTTTGTCGCAAAGCTGTTGAGGTGGATATTCGAAAACCAAATCATTTTATCCCATCTAAATCTCTATAACCGCTGAGGGATTAAGATTAATAATATTGAAAATATAACCGTTGACAGTAAAAGTTCCAATAAAATCAGTGCGAGTACAATAATTCCCAATCATACTTGGAAGATAACACTTATAATAAC
>JABMBU010368378.1:0-13287 GCA_018906915.1 Phanerotoma sp. PSUC_FEM 10030009 | reverse complement strand
TCGATGACTGGTTTGCTTCAAAAAACGAAGACTTTTTTCGGCGAGGTATCCATAAATTGCCTGAGAGGTGGTCAAAATGTATAGCTTCCGAGGGCGCTTTGAATAAAATATTCATTACCATTCTCTTCAAATAAATCTGTTTTTTTTTTTAAAATAATACCGGTTTCATATGCATAGACCTGGTATTTGAGAAAATTACTATGTTAGTTTCGTGAAAAACAATTTGTTATTAGTATTAATCGAAATAAGGTTTTATAAATTTTCGAAAAAAGTCAGTATGTTCCCTAACTACAATACTGACATTGTAATTTTCATCATAAGAGCCGGTATTGGTAAGGGAACCATCAAATGAATCTTTTTTTTCTTAGTTGAAACCAAAAAATTGGTGATACTCACTTTTAATTCATTTAAACACTATTTTGATAAACTGATCCCTTATATAGTTCTTCGGAATTCAAGTTGGTTGGATTCAAATTGTCGAATTTCGATCGGAAACAGTTGACATCCGACATGTATTCATCAAGCAACGAACGAAGTGCGACTATATTCAAAGATTCTGCGCAATCAATCACACAGAGGAATGGGAATAAACGTTGTTTTTGCATCATGAAGTTTATCGCGGATGAAAGTGATTGACATAAATGCGAACGGAAAAAAGGAAGGGAAAATAAATCTCATCAATAAAATTGCACTAAGTATACCACTGTACTGAGAGAAATTTTTTGGTGAAAAACACAAAAAAATTAGGACACTTCGGCACTTTGGAAGTAATTACCAAAAAAATTTTGCGGATTCAACGGGAAATTTTGCATATTTAAGCAAATCTTTTTTAGTTTTTTGTTGATTTTGCAAAAAAAAAAAATTTGTTATTTTCACGAACATATTTTGGTTTTTCTCACAAATCTTTTTCGTTTTTCTCACAAATAATTCGCGAATATTCACTAAAATTTTTGTTGAAATTACAAAAAAAAAATTGTCACAATTTGAGTTTCGTAATTTCTCTGAGTGTGTGAGACACATTAAATTTCAATTATAAATTTGATACTTCAGATCAGCATCTATTTGACTGAAATCTGATAACAAAATTCCTGCGTCATGGTAATGTGGGATTCGGATTTATTTGAATTTGTAACTGGATCATTAATTTGAATCTCAATTTGAGTGGATTCATTTTCAACGTAACCCAGGGATTTGGTTTCTCAGAACTCACTTCATTCTTCATTAACGGCCTATGATTGGAATTACAAATTTGTAACGTTAAGTCTGTCGGTTTGGCGCAGAAACCATCATATCCTATTTTGAACATTTCAGGATGAATTTTCAAGATAAAATTTCAGGGTAAAATTTTAGGATGAAATTTCACGATAAAATTTCAAGATCAAATTTCAGGATCAAATTTCAAGATGAAATTTCAGGATAAAACTTCTAGATGAAATTTTGAAAAACAATGAAAAACATCTATTTCTTCTCAGTGAAAACCTACAGGGAGAGAATTATTTAGTGAAAATTACTCCAGATTTTAATAATAAAAAGATACAATCTTCAATTAATTCAAAAAATCGAATTTTATTCAAAAACCAACGTTTGGAAAATTCAACGTAAAAAAGTAAAATTTTTTTATCCGATAATTTTTACCAAGTGCTTGGGTAATTTTTATCTTGGCAAATCGTGTAATTTTCTTTATTATCGGTTGATAATTACGTCAACTCGAGGACGTCCTACGGTTACCCAAGCACTTGGTAAGTTTTCACTGAGATTTCAGATGAATTTTTACGAAAACATTCTCCCCGTGCATAAATAATATTGAAGGTTTTTAATTCGAAAACTGTTCGACTTCAACTAAAGGAGTTCCACTCGAAAAGTGTCTAAAATTACTCAGGATACCTCAAAACATAGTGATATAATGGAATTTTCAATTTAAAAAATTGAGGGAATACCTATATCTACCTTAATCCGGAAGTTCATAAGACATCTCAAGTAGAGGATTTGATGTATCAAAAAAATATTTGCTTTTGAAATTTGTCGCATACATTCTACACATATTAAAATTAAAAACCCTAGATTAACCAAATACGCTTGACCTGTAACGAAGTGCGCCTGCGTACTACGGTAACATTTTGACTTACAATTTCAGCATAATAAACAAAGTATCATGTTAAAAATTGCAAGGCGGTGTTTTAAACGGAGGAGATTTGGCTGTTCTAAAAAATTTCGAAATCCGATAAATTTTTACTCTAAGGATCTGACCTCCGATTTCAATACCGCCAATTTCCTTTATTTAACTCGAATGAATATATGTCGTCTTGTCCCCAGTAAAAAAAATATTTGTCTACTCTGGAAACACTAAATTTATCTCGTCCCAAAACGTAGAGAATTCAGAGTTTTTAAAACTTTTTCAGAGAATTATTTTTACCAGGGGTGTATGATTGGTATTTATAAAAAGACATTTTAATAAGTGAATTCAAATATTTAATTCAAAAATCAATTTTATTTATTCGCTCTTCCGTCTATTCAAAATTCGATTTTCCCATAATTAATGAATATACCTGCAAAAATCGACTTACGTCTGCAAAGTAACCACTTTTTTCCACTAACAATATTTTTATTACGAATCAAAACACTCTAGTCACATTTTTCGAATTTTTTACAAAAATAGCAAGACTACGATGCATATTCACAATTTTATTGATATCACGTAAACCACTAACGAAACTCATTAATTATTTATATCAACCGATAGAAGGCCTTATCGTAAACCCTGCTAGATAGGTCCATAAACTATATGTCGACCACACACTTGCGCAAGACAAAAAACTAAAGGATCTTGCACAAGTCTAGCGACGCAATCTGCTTTAATCTGCTTGCCTGCACTGACGGCAGATTAGCACCGTCTGCTCCCGCATCTGTCTATTGATCTGACGTCAGATGACAATGCAAGGCACTTACAGCAGATTTAGAGCAGAATTGTACAAGTGCTGCGATATATTTTTTGAGGTTATGAAATAGGAGGACAGTTACCGACATTCGTGAAATTCGATTTTCAAATGAAAAATATTGGTATTTAACCATTTTTCGCGAAGTTTATGCCTAATCAAATTATTCTGAGGCAAAAAATACTATTTATTTTATTGTAATTAATTTCATCGATAAGGAAAAGTGGAACAATAAAATATGACATGCACTTGCACAATTCCGCCATAAATCTGCTAATATTTTTCTTCAATTTTAACGGAACTTGTTGCTGGTAAAGCATGCTTCGTCAGCAACTGGCCATCGCCCAAAGGCCTTCAGTCATCCAAATCTGCGAATTTAGCACTAAAGCCTTAAAATAAGTAGCGTGAGTAATTATATAATATACGTCTCGTATAATAATAACAATAGAAGCCTTTGCCCCATTTGACCTCATATTATAAAGGAAACTCGGAATCAGAACGCTACACAGAAAAATTTATGGTTCAAAGTTAAATAGAAATATTAATAATATTAATGAAGAGTAAGCACGGACTTACGTAACGCCGCGACAACCTCAAGTTTGTACGACTTTTGGTGTTGTGTTATTTTACCTTCAAGAAGTAAGTCGCGGCATTACATGACTTTACAGTATTTATAGAAATTACGGAAAAGGCGCTATCAAAAATTTCCCAAAGCTGGCTGAATTTCAACTCTATGCGAATGATTTTCAGTTTTTAAAATAAAAACCAAAACAAATCGTAGAAACATCCTGTTTTGCTGTTAAAGACAAATGACGATCGCGGCTCGTATATTATTACACGGGGAGACTTCTAGAATAGAAATTAATAGAAATTTCAGGTGAATTTTACCCTGTTCCCTAGTAACGCTAGAATTCTCGGCAATTCTCATAAAATATATTAGGTAACATAATTAACTTCATTGCCATTAATTCATCCGAAAGTAATTATCAAAATTACCATGACAACATGTTACAAAAGATATCATACTGCAAAAAAGGTTTTTCGTAAGCTCCAAAATTGTAATTACTAGATTCCATTATAAAATTAATGAGATTTATTAGGCATAACCTTCGCGAGAAATGGTTAAATATTAATATTGTCCATTTACAAGTTGAATTCTAAGAATCTCGGTAACTGTTCTACTTTTACATACCCACAAAAATATATCGCAGCACTTGCACAGTTCTGCTCTAAATCTGCTGCAAGTGCCTTGCATGCTATCTGAAGTTAGATCAAGGGAGAGATGCGGAAGCAGACGGTGCACGATCTGGTCATTATGCATGCATGTACAATTCAGCAGATTAGCACAAGACTTGCCCTTGTAAAACAAAACGATAGGAAACGATAGGAGATTTTTCTATCGTTTCCTGTATGGTTTCTGATTCGTAAATATATCATTTTTTATCGTACATTCCAGATAGAAGATCTATCGTTTTCCATCGTGAATTTCGTATTGAGTGCGATAGAAATTTTCGCTTCTCAAAAATGTTATAGCATCGGAGACATTTCCTATGCAGCATTTACGATAGGAAACGAAAGAAAAAATTGTTAACTTAATCGTCAATTTTTCTATCGTGAATTTCGTATTGAGAGGGATAGAAATTTGTGCTTCTGAAAAATGTCATAGCGACGGATACAGTTTCTATGCGGAATTCACGATCGGAAACGGAAGAAATTATGTTGATTACTGTCGTGAAAATTCAAATCGCTATTTCCGTATAAAGCACGATAGCAATTTGCCTCCTTAAAAAACGATATAGATACAGATTGAGTTCCTATACGGAATTTACAATAGAAAACCAAAAAAATTATGTTTATTATTTTCATATTAATATGTTCATCGTTATTTTCGTATAAAACACGATAGGGATTTGCATCTCGAAAAAACGACATGGATACAGATTTGATTTCTATACGGTATTCTAGATAGGAAAAGACGAAAATTTTAATAACGATAGATCACGATAGAATTTCAATCCGACGGCTAAAGTTCGAATGAAATGTACGATAAACCACGATACGGAACTATTAAAAACGATAGAAATTGAATCGTTTTCTATCGTTTCCTATCGTTTTGTTTTACAAGGGTATGCAAGATCCACTTTGTGCAAGTGTATGGTTACTAGGGATATATATAACCTCCAAACTTCATTCATTAGCGCTAGAAATTTCCATACACTGGCAATAGAATTTTTCGTACTAGAAATTTTCCATGCTTGCATCAGCCATTTTAGTGCGCCATGACACTTGCATACGCTTTCCTAGGCAGCATGAGTATTTTTCAAGGAACCATTGAATTTTCTGAAACTTTTTTCTCCGCGTATTGAGTAAAAACTCAAATCGATTTCTTGGATCACTTGAGCGTAATTATGCCGTAATCAAATATATTAATCTGAAGATATTCAAGAACATTCAAAAGCTGTTAAAAGTTTGCAAGATACACTTGGATCAAAGTAACTCCACACCTGTGGTATTGTTCGAAAGTCTTGATTAACGAAATCAGTTGAAGTATGTTGTATATTTAAAACTTTCAAATACGAAAGCATACTCAAATGTGGTATACTTTTGAATTTAATGTAAACTGCAAAGATCTACAATATGTACTTCAAGTCTAGAGGAATATTACTTTCATCAACCCTTCAGCACCCAGGTTAGTCGACTTACCTTCTTCATTCTGCCCATGAGGAAAAATCTTATGCACACCAAAAACAACGTTTTTTTATAAACGAAAAAAAAAATGTTTTGAGTGCATTAACTATATGAATATAAAATTGTAGAAAAATAGAAAAAATTTCGAGTCGCCTTCCTATTTGAATTTGAAAAAATAATTAAGATTGAAGTTAAGCGTGAGTTAAATTCTTATTAGCTGGGTACTAAAGGGTTAACGTTTTAGGGCAAAAATTAATTAATATTAACTTAAACTTGCGTAACTTTAATTATTTCTCATTGATTTTATCAGACAAAATAAATCATCAATATATTATAATTCGCATTATGTGTGGATTATCAATCGCTACGAGCAGATATGATTTGACAGCATAACAATTATGTTGGAGAAAATATGGAGCTTAAGGTAATAGAAACATCATTCACGGAAATAAGATATAATATATCGTATTTATTAGAGCGTCCGATGGCGTAAGTGGTAAGGCGCTGGACTCACGAGACGTACGTCATTATGAGAACCAGGGTTCGAAACCAGCCAGCACCAATTAAGCGTTTTTTTAGATAAAAAAAAACCAAAGTGTTTAAGATGGGAATATCTGGTGGGAATTTTTCACTGAAGAGGGCAGAAAAGGTCTTCACAATTCTGACCAAGACTTTTTTAAAGAGTCCGTTTTTTCTGGAAAAGTAACAAAAAAGTGTCAATAAGTATTAATAACTCTGATGAACTATGAAAAAGTCCAATATTTTCTGAAATTTCGGACTTTTTAAAAGTGCTATTAAGAGTTACTAAGACTTTTTGCAAATTTCGAAACCGAGAGATAAGAGTTTATCAGCGTTTTTCAGATTGAAAAAGGGAGATCTAACGCGCAAGTACTTCTTTCTAATTGAATTTTTCAACTTCCTTATAAAGAAGTTATTATATTCACCCCGATTTTGAAAATCAAGATGGCGTCGAATTTTCAAATTTTGAGTTGACCAAAATCTTTTTCAAGTAATTTTCAGAGAATGTCTTTGTATGTGTGCATGTGGTCAAATTTCCGTGACACGATTACGCACGAACGAGTAATGTAATCGACTTAAAATTTTGCAAGAATGTTTGTCCTCATGCAGAATTGCGCTGATTAAGTTTTGGTCCTGATCAGATTATAATTTTTTGAGTTCTTTAGCAATAAGTGAAAAAGTCGAATCTTGAAAAACTCAAAAGATTAAAAAGCAATCTGAACGGTTGTGATGCCATTAAGTGACCCTCGATTAAACTCATATTGCATCATATTTTCTAAAAAATCAATTGTTAATGAGACGAGTTTTTTTAACAAATAGTGATGATACTGGGAATTTGTAAGAACGTTCTTTTAAATTCTAATAAAATTTCATTCATATGATTCTATAAGAATCTGTCGGTCTTATAAAAATTAAAGAAAACCAATAGAATAAAGATTATTTTTATTAGATTCAATGAGTTCATATTCTTTATTCCTGTACTTTTTTTATTAAAATGTATTAAAAAGAAGTGGTCCTGTTTTTATTGGAAACAATAAGAAAACAAGCCGTAATGGGTGCGACTCTGCAATGTTACGCTAGTCGCATTGGGCGCGACTCTGGACAGTCGCACCAAAAACTTCCTGATATGGACGTTAAAAAAAAATTTGTAACAAAAAAAAATTCACTCCATCCATTTACTCAATAAATAGATTGAAAATAACGCATATTTCCACGAATTCATCACTATTTGTTAAAAAACTCATCTCATTCTCAATCGATTTTTTAGCACATATGATGCAATGTGACTTTGTTCGGGGGCCATCGATTGGCACCAGGGACATCCCGATATCTTTTTTATTTTTCGAGTTTTTTGCGATTCAATTTTCCCACTAATTGTTAAAAAACTCCAAAAATTGTAAACCGATCTGGACCAAAATCTAATCAGCGTGATTCTGTATGGAGACAAACAACCTGGAAAAATTTCAGGTCAATAGCATTATTCGTTCGTGAATTTTCAATGAAATCATTGTAGTAAATCAGTATTTAATATTGAATATTTTCTTGAACTTGAAGACGTCCCAGCGTTACCCACATTTTCTGGGTAATTTTTATTGAAAGTTTCCCTCCGTGTACAATTGATGAACTGAGTAAAAATGATAGATACTGGACATGAAAACCGAACTCGTATGAATATATTATATAACATGAAATTTCATCACTTTTGAGTGGTAATTATAGACGCATATCAATTTACGCTCGTTATTGGAACTAATAGAGCCATTAGGATTCATGCCCTTTAAATTGCAAATAGGCATGGATGTTGACGCTCTATAATGGAGCTTACAGTTATCGCCCTCTGTCCTCGAAGTAAATGGAATCCACTAATTGATATACCATCTCTAATTGAAACCCACTACAATGAATGAAGCAGAATGTAATAATATTGTAGCTACAGTTGATTTGCACTGTTAGGCACAAACAATTTTGACACTTGAAATAAATTTCACGAGACAAAATGAATTATTATTAATTGCGGTCCTTAATGATAGACTACCGTCGTTGTAATTATGTGTCTGCCGACGGATTTGCAGGTTATTTCAGGGTTTTTCGAGTTTAAGAACGAAAAAGTCAAAATCGATTTTGGACGATTTATGAGGCGTGTAAAATAAAGCTTTCGAAATCGGAACCCAGAGAAAAGATCCCCGATAAAGTTCCCATAATTGATAATATTAGTTTGCAACGGAAAAGAAAACAAAATTTGTTCATTGTGCTCAATATAGGATGTACGGGCCCAATAGAATTTTCCGCAAAAAACTTGACTTTTTTTATGCGCAGTGTAAACACATCCAAACTTAATCTTAAAAAGTTCAAAGCTGGTTACCGAGGTGTTCAATTGAACAACTAATTCTGAAAGTAGGTAAATTTGGGATTAATATCATGGCAAAACACCATGCACTGAGTCAATTTTTTTCGTAAAAATTACCAAAAAATAGTGACGAACACGGTTTTCTGACTCAAATTACTAATTTCTCCAGTGAAATTTGCCGGAAAACGTCAAAATCACTAAAACCGTAGTAAAATTTACTACTTTTTTTTCAGTAATTCGAACTAAAAAGTTGGGATATCACAATCTTCGTTTGGCAATTTATCCAAGCGTATTGATGAAATATTTCCATCATTTTTACCTGAAACTTGTGCTGAAAAATAGAGAGAAAGGATAAAAAGTTGAGATTATACGAAAGGATTAAAAATAACAAAAACCCGTAATTGGGCTTGATTATAAAAGTATTAAATAACAAGATAGGCTTATTTTTTCAAATAAACCCTAGTGAAAAATATATTTGTCCCAAAATGAATGTATAATAACTCCTAAAATCTTTAAGAAATACTAAAAACAACTCTTGAAAACTGTATAAGGCTGTTAGAAACTCTGAAAAACACTAAATTTATCACGTCCCAAAATGTAGATAAATTCAGAATTCTTCTGAGTTATTCAGAATTTCTAAAACTTTTTGAGACGAATATTCCCACCAGGGAAGCGATCGCTGAACTATTTTTGCATCTCGATTGCCTTATTCGTTTGTTTGAAAATTGCGATTCCGCGAGTTTCACGTTTCTCGGTACCCGGGAAAATAGTACATTACGCCACCAGGGAGTTAAAGTAGACTTGGTCTAATTCACTTCCCGTGTTGCGTATATTATTTTTCGTCATACCTGTTCTATCAAAAGTGTCAATAATCACTTAGAAAACAATACAATTGTATTAGTTTCAAAGTGGCTGCTGACACTTTTGAGGGGATTCCATTGGACTTTTTCAATAGGGTCCCGTCAAATTGGTAAAGTAAACTTTTCGACCGGTTTTATTCGTCTCCTGTAAAGTTGATGATAACATGAGCGGTGTTGTTTGCTAAGGGGCGATATGTAGCCACATATGGAAATATATAATTTGATATATATATATGCCCACCTATCTTAGTGGCGGAAGGTATGTATATACCGCTAGTGAAGATATAAGATTCATTATCATTGATGTTAATGTTATTAAGCTTCAAACCTTTGTATCATCAAAATTATCTAATATCTTGTAAAATTTGTTCTTGTGTCTTGTAAAATTATGTGGACCACAGATTTAAATTTCCACAGACACTCCATAGAATGTATAAAATCAATGCTACAGATCATACCATAAAATTATTGAATTCTATAAATATCCGCCAAAATCCAGACACTCTAATTAAATCTTGATTAAAAAATTCCAATATTATATGCTACGCTTCAATTCTACGGATCATAATCTGTTGCCGGCAGCGTTACCACGCAAACGTCATATCGGTTAATCTTACGGCCCAGACTTTGTAGGTCAGAATTAATTAAAAATCCCGGCCAACATAATCAAACATAGTTCTGAACGCCAGCCGCTTGTGTTTATCATCTAAACTCATAAATATTTGTTTAGGTGTACGATAGTTTCAATTTCGTGTTGATTTTGTTAATTGAAAAATTGTTCACCATTGGCATAATCCCTCAAAACATGAACTTTAATTGGCAAAGGCCTACATAAATATAGAAAACTGAGTTCTTAATATCTACGAAAGTCAATGTAAACATTTTGTTTCCAAATTAATGATTTGTTATTAATTCCAGCCGTTCGGTTTTTTTGATATACGGAAAAGTTGCCATTAATTCGATAATCTTCCGTTCCGCATGGCAACCTCATTAGTTAACCATTAATTCTTTCTCTTTAAATATATGAGTGTAATTTTATTATTCTTTCACGGGGCGCACATGAAGATGTTTCAATCTACCCATTCTGAGAACATGCTTGTGCGTATATTAGCAGAAGAAAAAAATGATCACTTCATAAGGTCATATAGGGGAAAGGCGCTTAAGATGGCACACCAATCATATTGGTTTAAATACCACTAATGGTAATATTGTGACGTTTTAGAGTGTACCTGTATATATCGCTGGTATTGAAGTTCAGTATGGCGGAAACCGAGCTCAGGTTGGAATGAAGTCCATGTTTTCGTGATTTTGATATGAAAAAAGTGTTGTTTGTTCTTTTTGTTAGGTGGTGAGAATATGCGTAAGGTAAGGATTTTCTGGTTAAACTAATTTGGAATATATAATAGGATTATTATGTGATACAAATATCGATAAATGCGTATTCTAACCTCAATGTTTTTGTCCCGACAATTAAAGTGAAACTTGCATATCCATAGGGTAAGATGACATACAAGCCAAAAGAACATTGGGTGAAGTGTCAACTGTGTTCCAATTGGTGTCATACACTAAGTGCAGGCATGCACCTGCAAGTAAAAAACATTTTATTTGCGAACTATGCTCGTAAATTTTTTATTGTATAAAACGACACACTATGTCATTTTACCGAATAGTTATGTCGTCTTACACATGTCAACCAAAGTGTGATTAATGTTATTTTTTTAATTTTATGTAACGTTGATTGTTCTACAACTAAAATAATTTTGCTAATTATGATTCATTTAAGAATATACGCAAGATCCTGATCTCACATGACTTTATTTATTCCTAATATTTGTTTCCAAAGAAAAAGTATGTTATCTTAAGACCAATTCCCCTATGGCCATGTATTGTCAATTTTGATACATGATCATATATGGCTATATGTAAATCGTTTTTCTCGGGTAATGAGAAGCAGCAAAGCAAACAGTTCGTATTTGGTAGTGATAAAAGGATAAATTTCCAATTTTTCATGAATTTTGTATCTTCTAATTTCTTTAAATAAAATTTTATTAATCGTCATTATTCACAGTAATTCACAACGGTTTTCCAAAACCACAACAAGCCATAATGGTCGTGACTCTGGAAAGTGCAAAATATAAATACAAAATTCGTCAAAAAAAATTAAAGATGTTTTATTTTCGATATATCTCACGAAATATTAGCGCAATCCAAGATGCAAAATAGCCATTCCATAGGAAATTTCATCCTCTACAAAATTGGTTCCGATAGTTTTTTTCGTATCTTCGCTCATTTACGAGTTATAGTGTAAAATGGAGAAATTAAATTTAAAAAATCGCAAAAATTGCATAACTAAAAAAGTTTTGATCCGAGTCAAGCAAAAAACTAATGGTCACGATTCTGCATGGAAATAAGCATCGTATTAGGATTTCAGATAGATATCTCTTTTTTTTCGAAAGTTATCGTGAATCAAAAATTTGACACAAGCCCGCCAGTAGAAAATTTCACTCGAATGAAAAGATCATCGCTGAGAACTAAGGCCTATTTTGAGGCAAAAAATAAATCATTTTACAAAAGTGGTATTGAAATGTTAGAGCGGTGCTGGAATGATTGCGTTGTTCCTGATGGAAATTACGTTGATGAATAAAACTAACTTTGAACAAAAAAAACGTGTTTTCCGTGTTAGGCCCGGGGCTTTTCTGCCCATGTGTTAGACACATACACAAATTCCTTTAAAAACTATTAAAATCCTTCAAAGACATTATTAAACGTGAAGATATGATGAAATTTTCCATTTCGATTTTTGAGCCAAATGCAATAATTTCCTTATCGGGAAGTTAAGAAAGACATCAACAGTACACTGAAAAAAATAAAGTGTCAAATTTTACAGTTCCACACAGTAGACGCTTAACCCGAACGGCAAATTGCAAATTTCGTTGTGAGATACTGTCATTTTTAATTTTTCAAGTGTAAATTTAATGTACATACTACAATTTTCGCTATTTCGTAAAGGTAATAAGCCGACTTACAATGTACACAGTGATCTTCCTTGTCGAACCTATAATTTTTACATATCGCGCATTATTATTTACAGATCCTTTCTCTCGTGTAGCAATATCTAGTGAAGTATTGGAAAAGATCTCTTATGAGAATATTGGGTTACCTTTGTCTGAAAGTTAATTGAAGTTTATGGGTTTATGTCTAAACGACCCAATAAATTCTTGGAAGTTCTCGCGGCTATATTCAATTTTGCGAATTCCCAAACCAGTATTCAATCCAGGTCGAAGAAACTTGATTAAAGTATATCTGACTGATAAACATACTTTCTTCAACTTGGGATATTAATCGTAGGAAAAATTATGTCTGGGGGATCCGCGAAAAGAAGGTATTTTTAAATTTTTACGATAGTAATCTACATAATTTCTTCCGTTCCCTCTCGGGAATTCCGTATAGAAAATGTATCCGTTGCTATGACATTTTTCAGAAGCACAAATTTCTATAACTCTCAATACGAAATTCACGATAAAAAAATTGACGATTAAGTTAACAATTCTTTCTTTCGTCTCTTATCTTAAATGCCGCATAGGAAATGTATCCGATACTATGATATTTTTGAGAAGTAAACATTTTTATCGCACTCGATACGAAATCCACGATGGAAAACGATAGATTTTCTATCTGAAATTTCCGTAAATTACAATAGAAAACAATAGACTTTCTATCTGAACTAGAAGTCCCTGCGCGCGCTCCTCTTTGTTCTTGAGTTTAAGACCATAATTCTATTGCGCAGATTTTTTTCATATTTTCTGACAGTGATTTTGGACTGTTATAGCTGAAAATTTAATTTTAAAAATGTTTAAAAATGATTGATTTGTGAATTTCATTATTTGTAAAAATTCAAGAATCTTAAGTAAAAACTTTTATTATTAAAATGTTTCATTCT
>JABMBU010367269.1:0-13355 GCA_018906915.1 Phanerotoma sp. PSUC_FEM 10030009 | reverse complement strand
CAAAATGTAGATGAAAGATTAATAATTTATAAAGAAATGAAAATTACTCGTTTTATCATCTCGAATAGTTAATTACTATTCACTAATTAATATTTACTGGGTGAGTTTCGACCACTTCAATTTCGTATTTTATTATTTCGATCAAAGGTGCTGTGGAAAATTCTCTTTTTGGTGAAATTACAATTCGGCCAATCCTTACTTATCCATACCGTTGTTTCACAGCCGACAATTATCTTGACTTATCTTGACCTGATAATCCTGAGCTGTATTTCTCAGTTCCAATTCTCTTGAAAGGCTATCTAAAAATTAGAGAATCTCCTGTAATTAGAAGGCTAAAATAAAGAGCACGAGGTTCATTTGGGCAAGAAATTGAAAAGTCATATTTGCGTATTATTTTAATTGTTATACCAAATTAGTTCTTGATTATAATCTTTTTAAATTATGGCAATTTTACCTGATAAGTTCTAAGCTACATTAATACGGACCAACTTGCAGCATTTATGGGAAAAAATTTAAAAAAATTTTAATTAACTCGGAAAAACTGGTAACAATTCAAAAATTCTCATGTCTCAAATTTTTGCAAATTCAGAATTTTTTCAGACGTTTAAAAAACATTCTTAATTCACTAAGTCGATTGCAAAATTTTGCAAAATTTTCTCACATACATATATACAAAAATACGCACAACTACTATTGTAGCTGCGGTGTGCGGGTATTGGCGCAACTTAAGAGCAATGATAATTTATTTACTGTGGCTTTGCTGATGCGTCTGGTTGTTGCGCTTATGTTTCCAACTCTTGACTACTGGCGGAAACGTTCTCGAATATCTCTTGCCATCCACAACTGAAACTCCGCACTGAGAAAAATTTAAAATGTTTTTCGTATAGTTTTTACAATGTTCCATTGTAACAGCGGAACAGACTGACATTTGCATAAAATTTACAATGGCAGGAGTTGCATTTCATTCCTCTGGAGATGCGAAATGTGCATGGTACCAATAGACTACGCTTACCCGCACGGAAGACGGCTTCTTATGATATGTCTTTCATCGTGTGTACTAGAGTGTGGAATGGTTTGCTCGATAGTATTGTTTCTATTCAGGATTCAGATTCATTTAAGGCTGCCTGTTTTCGACATTTTTTTGTTACTGACATTTGAGTGAAAGTTTTCTTTTTTTTTTCCTTGCATCTAATTTACATTCAACTCTGAAGTACTGTGAATATTATATTTACGCTGCAATTATTATGTACTCAATTGTATTATTTATAGTTAAGGCCTTTAGGGAGCACCCGCTCCAAGATCTCATGAACACCTCAAAATATAATAGAACTGCCACTCGCATTAATACCGAAATGATGAATTGTACACGTGTGTATCACAGTGGGAGAAACAATTTTCATGACAGGCCTCTATAACTTTGGTGAATTCTCCGAATTGGCAGATCCGGACTGCCTAAAGGCGCCTACACATAGTGCCGGCATTGTGTGTAGAGGCCTTAAGAAATAGCGGCGCCACTGTAGTACCACCCACATGTACTAGCTCCCTAAGGAGGCGCGCAGGTGACTATGAATGAGCATTACCCTAACTTCTTAGTAATTCGGGCAACAAAGAAAAGGAATTTTAAAGTAGGATGCGTAGGATGCGCACAGCATACATAAAACTTGGCGTAAATAAGACCCTAGCGTGTCATGAGTGCCAGACATTTTTCAGAGTGTTACCCCTGGTAGAATAGGTTTAGAATGGAGTATTTTTTTAGATTCTATTTAGATGCTCTCAAACCTGCAATAAACTTATTTGTTGAACTCTAATTTTTTTTTAGTATAATTACAAAAAAAATTAGGTTATTGACTGCCATGTGGATACAAGGTCGTCATTTTAACATTATCACAGATTACAAAAAGCTTAGCACCCCTTATGATCTACTTCCTTTGGGCGAGGAAATGTCGACAGAAATAAGATCTTATTAACTTCCTTACAAGGAAGTTATCGCATTCACCGCAAAAGTCAAAATTGGGAAGGGGGGAGGTTCAGTTTTTTGAGTTGATCAAATCTTTTTCACATAATTTGCAACAAATGTGTGTGTATGCGTGCGTGTGTGAGCGCACGTGTTTGTGTGTGAGTAAGTGAGTAAGTGGGTGTGTGTGTGTGTACGTCCGTATGTCTGTCTGTATGTATGTGTCAAATTTTTGTGACACAATTACTCCCAAAAAAATAATCTAATCGATCTGAATTTTGACAGTTATGAGGTCCCCATGCAGAATCGTGCCCATTAGATTTTGGTCTAGATCGGATTAAATTTTCCGAGTTTTATAACAACAAATATAAAAATTACATGATAAAAAACTGAAAAATGAAATAATGACGCAATCAAAACAGTAGTGGTGCCATTCGTTGATCCTCCATCATGTTCACATTGCATCATATTTAAAAAAAAATCGGTCCGGAATGATAGGAGTTTTTTAAGAAATATTTAAAAATTTCGCAAAAATACGCGTTATTTTTTAGAGATTTGTAGAGTAACTTGAATGCTTTTGGACCGATTCTATCTAAAATTTCATATGACATACGGTGTCCTTATAAGGAAGTTTTTTTGTGCGGATTTCCAGAGTTGCGCCTACTGCGATTAGAGTCACAATGCAGAGTCGCACCTAAACCTCTTATTTTGTTTCAAATAGACCTGGTTTTGGTCTAAATTTCTCGAGTGACAAATATGCTCACATAACCGCCGGATTAGGATCGGAACTTATTTGCAATGTGACCTAATTTGAAATCAAAATTATATTAAATTTTGCATTTGATTGAATGAAATAATGTTGAGATGAATTGAAATAAAATAAAATAGTTCAAGTTAAATTGTGTTCACAAGAATTCCTTCGAAAAGTAAGTCGAAATTTACAAAATGATCGCCTGTAAATAATTTATGGAAAAGGGTTCGTATGTATGAGAAAATTTGTACCCTGGTGGAAATATTTCTCTGAAAAAATTTAATGAAGTCTTCACAACTCTGAATAGGAATTTTGAATTATAGTTATAATAAATATTGGCTCAATAGTCTCCGCAAGAAACCTAAATATTTATCCACCTCGATAAAAATTGATGAACTCATCAAATATACCCAAAGATAAACTTCTCTATGAATATTAGATTAAGTGAGCCATTAATTGGTTTTCTTTGATTATAACTAGAAGGTTTGTAATTTTGATATTGAGAAGGCAATTATTCAGGAAAACGGCGGCATTAGTAATGGTAATAAATTCGATTACCTGGGAAATGTTTTATCTCCTAGAGTTTTTAGGAGTTACTTTCCACTCATTTTGGGACAAATATTTTTTTTACTATAGGGAGACATTGAGAGTGGTAAATGTTATTAGTTAGCATTTCCACCGGGTAATCACACCATCAACCTTATTCTGTCCTTTTTATAAGTCGCCCACGACTGAAAATGACCTTCTTGTATACACAACCGAAAGTTTGAGTCAGTTCATTAGTCTACTGACACGTAGTTATATTGAAAGTAGGCTATGAATTACTTATACTTTAGGCTCTAATTTAAATTTACTTAAGCTTTTATCCAGTTTCGCAAATTAACAATAATTTATTTCGCCAAATTCAGCGGAGAAAATTTTGAAGCATCCTCTTACTTCAAAAACATTTTTGTTTGAGTGTGTTTTTAGTTTAATCAGCTTGAATCACTTGAAAATGTCGATATCTGATTATCATTAAAATTCGGAGGCCATGAAACCTTCTTCTCCCACTAGTTTTATTAATCAAACAAAAACTTATAATTGAAATTTAAGGTTGCTATAATTAAAATTTCTGAAAGTTTTGAGGTCTGCAATATGTGACATCAATTCAGAACTTATCAGTTCAGGACGGTTGCGTTATTCTGGGAGACATCGAAAGGTCCTAAGATCATCGATGAAATTATGATTATCTAATAATTTTGAGTGCTTCTCAGAACATCTGTTTACGAAATATTATCACTTTTTGGAATGATCGTAATTAAAAAATATCAGACGTAATTGAAGCTTTTTTACTCTTAGGCGTTGGTGTTAGGGTCATTTGGACGATTATATTCGTCTGAAGTAAACCTGTAGATGAAGAGGTGTCAGCAGATGGAGAAATTTATTATTAACTTTTATTCTAGTAACAAATAATATATAATTTTGTATTTTTCCTACTGAAAAAATGTGAAAATTTCATGAGAATCATATTTTTTTGAATTTCTGTGATTACCAAAATAAAAAAATCATTTAGGTTCACTATTTACTAGTGATTTTACACTGGTCTCATTCTCTACTCTCTAAAGATGAAACAGTGGTTTGTCACTGGTTTAAAGTGCATATGCACTGTTTAACACAGTTTCAAGTATACCACTATGAATCAGTGAATTTCTGTTTTGAGCAGTGAAATAATCACATCACTGATTCAAAGAGTGGATTCCACTGCTTACATCAGTGGTAAAAAATTTCGCAAGGAATCAGTGAAATTCACTGTGGTTATCACCGGTTTCACTGGTTTGATAGTGAAGATTGTCATCATTTACTATTTTTTTCAGTGGATCAAAAACGCCTTAGAATTATTAGTTATTTTTTTTTAAAACTCATTTAAGAATTTAATTGAAAAATGAATAAATAAATTTAGTATAAACTATTACAAACCTAATTTGTATAATTTAGAGTTAATGATAATAAAAATTTAAACTCGAACCATACTCGTTATTTTTGAGGTTAAAATAGCAATCTAATTGTTATTGATTTTGACATTAAAATGTAAGAGCAGAGATATTGTATTGGCCGGTAACAAATATTTCTTGTAAAAAGTTTTTATAATTTAAACACACTAACTATATCGTTGGCAAAAGATACAAAAATACTTACCAACATTTATCTAAACACAACTACGTTTTCAGATCATTAGACTCAAAGTGGCGCTTTAAATCGCTCGACAAAAGATTGAACTAATTTTTCACTGGTTTGACAGGGAAGATTGTCCAAATCCACTGTTTTCTTTCGTAGAAAAGAATTCAATAAGAATTTCTTTATTGTTACAAAAAGATAGTTATTTTTATTCAATTCTTGATAAACAAATGTTAACATGATAGCTGATAGTAAATTCCTTAATTATTATTTATGAAAAGTTTTATTCTAAATGCTAGTATATATTGTGAGGTTATAAACAGAAACGGTGTCTTATGAGAATTATTTACCTGACGTGCTGCTAATCATTATTCCAGATAATTTTTTGTTTTTTTTTTTCCATTTTTTTTCTCATTTTTTGTGCAACTATCGAATGACATTTTACTTAACTATAAATAAAAAATTTGTTAGATCGCTCGTTAGTGACTTACATAGCTTCACAGTGATAAATATTCATGAATCAGTCACTTCTCAACAACTTAGTTTACGAGCAAAATTTTTATTGGTAATCCACTGTTGGATGTGCCAAAATCACTAGTTTTACGGTGAAAAAATGTTCACTAATGCAATTAGTGAAAATTTCACTAATTCAATTAGTAAAAATTTCACAAATTTAATCAGTGAATATTTTAATAATTCAAGTTTAGAGCGTAATCATGAGTTAGTGGTTTTCCAATAATTTTAAGTGTGTATTGCCTAATTGTGTATGCTAGAAATTTACCACACAGAATTAGTGGATATTCAAAATATAAATATGTGAATATGATAATTCACTAATTATTAGGGGTGTGTAAATAGAACTCGAATCGAAACTTTAAGTAATTACATGAGAATCTTAAGCTCTCTCTCTCCACGGATACGACGTGCCAATTAAATATCTTTAGGCATAATCGTGACACGTTTGGCGTGAATGGCGCAAAGATTGGTGTCTTCCCAAAAACTAACAAGGTATGCCTCACTGGCTTCTTGAAGAGCCATCACCCTTCATCAAAGGGGGATAAGAAGTTCCGTACTTTTTTGAGAACGACAAATTGGTTGCCAATTGTTTTCTCGGAGCTTTACCTCCCCTTGATTTTCATGCTGTTTGCTTGATACGAGCCATGGACAAAGGATATTCAGGCAAGGAACAAGAACGAATATTATTATTCGATTCGGATTATTCGTATTCTTGACTTATTCTAAAAAATCCAATTATTAGAAGAATTTCGGATAATTCGAAATTTTCGAATAATTCGAAAATTTCCAAATTATTCAAATTTTTTTGAATACCTAGAATATTTTGAATAATTCAGAGGTTCCTTGCATTTGTAAATCATTTGTTTGACATTCAAACGCTTTTTGCATATTTTGAAATTTTTTTCATTCGATCTGTCACTAGAACAGTCGATATTTTTCTATAAATTTCAATTTTCTAAAATTTTAAATGTATAGTTCCGAATCCAAACTATTTGTGAAAATTTTAACTATATTCTATTCGAAAATTTACTAGAACATTTGACTTTCCGTTTTTAATTTCAACTTTGTTGTTGAATTAGAATTTTTTTTTTTATTAAACTATGTTGAAGTATTCTGACTTTCCTTTCTGACTCAAATCATGCTCGAATATTCAAACTTTTTTCAGTTCGAATCATGATCGAATATTTTTTTGAAGTCAGAATATTTGTACATAGTTCAAACTGGTGGAAAAAAAAAAAAAAAAACAAAAATAGTTCTGAATTTTCAACTTTGAATTCTTAAACATTAATATATTTTTTACACCAACAAAAAAATTCCTTTTTACTACGTTAATATGGTAAATATTTCGTTAGATTAATTATATAATAAATCAACGACATAATTAAATTTTTTCGAATAATCTTTTTCAAAACCATTTGGTACTTTTATTTCCTTCCAAAGTACACTGAGAGAAAAAATAAGTTAAATCAACTAAAAATTAGTTGACTCAACTCAAATTTTGGGCTGAATACAGCAAACACATTTTCGTAGTTGATTCTACTAAAAATTAAAGTTGGAATTTAACTATTAAAAATAGTTGAAGCAATCATTTTATAGTCCGATAAACTAAACTCATAGTTCTGATACGTTGTTCATTCCAACTTATATTTAGGTGAATAAAAGATATTTTTATTTTCTTCAATGATATTTATCAGTTGATGCAATCACATGTGAATTCGGTTCAATAACAAATCTAAATAGTTTAATTAATTTTCGTTGTTACAAATACTCGATAGTGAATTGAATCTACTAATTTTTACAGTTAAACCGGTGTATTTCTTGATTGAACTGATTATTTCTTAGGGTCGATTTAGCTAATAATTTAGGTAATTTAGGTAATATGTACCCGAGAATTCGACAGAATATTTTTTATCTGTAAAAAACCACAATGTCTTTCGAAATTAAAATGAGACGGAATAATTATTGGTTAGATTGTACTAAAGAACAGATATAAGTATGCATGCATCTAAATAATAATGTAGTCCTGTCAGCAAAAATGTTATTCGATTGAAACATATATTTGATCCAATCAATTTATATTCAGTTTCTGAATCAAATACATTGTATTTGTTGGAACAACAATAACATTTAGTTGAACCTGTAAAATATTTAGTTGACTTGACTATTTTTTTCAGATAAATTTTTTTATCGAATCAACTAATTCTTTTTTTTGTTACAACGGTTTTTTTTTCATTATTCCAATTGATTTTTAGTTCAATCTACTAAATTTTGTCAGCTACAAAATTTAGTTGAATTTACTAAGCTTTTTTCTCTCAGTGTAGTTTACCTTACTATTTTATACAGAAGAGGTACGTGTAGTCAAAAGATGTTTAATGAATTTAAGATTGACCGGGTGTACAAATGTAGGGACATTCAATAACGTAAGTTCTAACACCACTGTAATTGGGAACTTTACAGGACAGTGGAGAACGTATAATTTTGCAAGAATACTATTGAACTCAGAAAAAAAATTTCAAATGTAATGAAAAGTTAATTTATTCTAATTGTATTCGAACTGAAAAAAATGTTCAATATGATGCGTATCTCGATTATTTAGCGAAATGGGAGAAAAAATGTCTAACACCAAAAAATGACATACGAGGTGATAGAACTTGAACGACGATATTCTTCTGAGTTATTCATTGTTTTAAAAACTTTTTCAAATAATCATTTTCAGCAGGGCATACTCAATATAAAATAGAAGGAACAAAAAATTAATCAAACCATTTACAATGTTAGCATTGATTGATTGACGCCAAAGACTGCGTATGTTAGTTTGCAATCGCATAGTAAATTATGGAGCGGCATGAGAAAATTCGTGAGCTTTCTGATAAAAATAAATATTTTCTATCAAATATTCTTTTATAAACTCATCAATTTCCTTATAAGTACCACTTACGTATCATTTACAGAACGGCATGAAAATTTTTCCCAGACTATTTTTTCCGTGTAGTGTCTAACCAAACATGTCTCAAACGTGCATAACAGCTGTATACGCGTATTTACAGGATGATCTCAGAACCAAAAAAATATGTTATTTATTTTCAGCGTGACAGAAACTCACCGCAAGGACGGAGAGACCAAATATGAAAAATCTGACAGCAACGAGGAAAGTAATCCTCTTAGTATTTGGAACCATTGTAGAGTGGGTGCACCAGTAACATACCATGTACCGGTAGTTGACCAGTCAATAGGCGAATCAATGTATTAATATTGTCTGTCTTCGTCAGGTCAATATGGTTTACTACTGGTCTTAACTGGTCCACTATTAGTACTTTCACCCTACATCTTTCACTTCGAAGATTTTTTTGTAAATAATTTTTATATTGGGTGTTACGTCCTTCAGGTGAATTTATGCCCAACGGTAATTCGTGCGTAATTCTCGTTTGCTGCTTGCATAACATATCCTAACATCACTGATAACGTATGAATAGAAATATTACATTGGTTTTTGTCTTCATTATCCTTGAGACCGCATCAATCTTACACAACTGAAAACGGCGCTCACGTGATTTTTAGTTTCATATTTTGTGCAAAATAGTAGTAAAAATGGCAGTAATTCTTTAACCCTCTGTATCATAGTGTAGACTGTAGGCAACATACCGTTCTCACCCCCACAAAATTCAACTGTTTATTTTCTTGGCGTTATATTGCAATGTCACCCGTAGTCTACAAAACAAAGTATCGAAATAGTTCCAAAAAAAACCACTACATGGCGGTTGCTGTCGCAAATCGAAGTTAACATTTTACCTGTAAGTAATTAGGAATTGTGCGCGCGTGCTCTGATTTCAAAAATTATTAGAAATTGGTTATTGTGTGTTTTTAAGCGTAATAGTAAAAATATGGACAGGTAAGTACAACATCTTTAAAATTTACTATTAGTTTAGATGCTTAGATAGTTTAGATTTTTTTTGTCTATTGGCTCAATGTTGCCTACAAGCAACACTCCCTTTTTTTCAATTATCTTTGAAAATAAATAAATATTGTGAAAATCCCAAAACACGTGTATATTATTTTTCCGTTTATTATTAGTATACAAAAATTTAGAAAAATCTATGATATTGAGTGACAGAGGGTTAAAGTAAACGAAAAACGTGTAAACTCGTGCGTTCGGATTACAATAGATACTCCAAACGTGCCGCAATTTCGAATTTGATCGTGATTGACGTTGTTCGGTACAGGGATCAATGGAAATTATTTTAGTCTGCGCGATTTGTAGTAATTCCCAATCAATCACAAAAGCACTCAGAGTGATGAATTCTACTGGGAAATGCAATTTTCCTAAATTTGACAAAGGTGAAACAACGTCCCAAAACCATGATTAAGAACAATATTCCTATCGATTTTCAATAAGCTGTTACGATTATGGACAAGGCTACGGGGTTTACTATGGAAGAGTGGACATCAGTTGCTTTGATAGCTACAAACTAAAAATATAAATAATACGATACTGATTGCACAATATGCATCTGTTTGTTTAGTTTCTAAAATCGGTTAATTTAGTGATACTTGAGTAATTGTGTTCTTACCTTTTTCGGCATATCCTTTGTTTCACTCATTTTCTTAGTAGTTTTATTAATAAATACTATTTTGTTCACCTCTTCAAAAGATTGATAATAAATTGAGGTTAGCAGCAATGGCTGATATTGACAGCGTCTTTTTTAATTATTATTATTATTATTATTAAATGTGGCCTTACAAGTTTTCACCCTAGCCAGTGGTTGGTCTTTTTTAATTTCTGACAAAGTGTTCGGATACAAACCTCACTAGACTGTAAAGTTTGAAAACAGCGCCATCTATGAATATTATTGTCAAACTGTATCTGTACGTGGTTATTTTGTAATAGAATACAGACAAACTATCACCGAATTACTGCATATCACACTTTAACCAATATTTGCACGATCCATACTTGAAATTGGCGTTTTTTTCTCAAATGAAGGAAATATTTTCTTGGCAGTATTCATGCATTTTTTTGTTCGATTTTAGTATATTTTTCTCTCAGTGTAGGACGCCAAGATATAAAGGCAGATTCTTATAAATTTCGTAGCTTCTTTTTTGATTCGCTGTAAGATGGTGTGTTATTTAATTTTGAAGAAAAAAAAATCACCATAATGTAGACTAATGTTCTGCATTGACGTCGATGGTCTATAGATTGAATTGCATCCAAATTGATTGCTTGATTAAAAAATTCATTACCAGCGACAAACATAATTGATGTCACATTCATTCTAATGTCTATTAATGGACATGCGTCACGACGTTTAAAAGTTGATTCAAGCGAATCAAAAATTTCTCTAGTAATTAAAACTAAATCAATCACAAACTGGTCAATCAATTAATACTCAGCTGTCAAGATAAATTGTGCTTTTAGCGGTAAATAGTACTTTCTCTAAATTCTCGAGATCGTGAATATTACGTGCCTCGCTGAGGCATAGCTCCGCATCTGATTAACTTTGATGTTAGCACTCTAGATATTTTGTTGCTGGACTTTTCTAAAAAATTTTCACGTGACACTTCGAATTATCATTTTATATAGAGTGCTTCTGAAATTCACCGTTTTGCGGTATGACATTGGATTAGAATATTTAATTAAACATTCGTCTTGCCGCCATTTCAATATTCTTCCATCCGTCCTTTTTATATCTCCTGGAACCAAATTACAGCCTCCGGAGACAACAATTAGAAAGACAATAGAGTAAACAACAAAGACATTAGAGTAAACAACTTATTTTCTTTTTCAATACGGTCAGAAAGCTGAGATATTAAATATAACCGTGTCAAAACCAATGAATAGTCTAGACACTGTGGAATCTTTTATTTAACTTCACAGTTCAAATGTTTTTCAAAGAAAATAGTATTTTTTTTATATTTACATTTTAATGTAAAGAGAATTTTTTTGTCGGAACTATTTTCGAATAAAAGTGATGGCTAGTACAATTCATGAACTTAATTAGCTTTTTTTCTTGGAAATTTAATATTACAGTAGGGTATGTCTGTGGCACGTTGTTATAGGGATAAATAGTTACACGAATTTTCATCGAAATCTAGAGCTCTTTGATGCTCTAAATTCTGTTCGATTGGTAATTTTTACCAGAAATTTCTCCTCGTGTATGTAACAGAACGTGATTTCAGCACGAAAATCAATCTTTAATCCTTCCAATTCGTAATATGGAAAAGCTTATATCATTGAGCTACCTAATGTACCTTATAAATAAATTGGCCTTCTTAATTGAGTGTTTGCCGATTACGACCCCTGTTTGGAACTACATTCCGGGTTACGCAAGGGATCTTTTACTCTGTAATGGAATCCATACGAAATTCTAGGTTCCAATTATATCCTTATTAACTCGAATAGCTCCCAAGCTCGTATTTACTCGTTAAATTAATTCTGTTGACAAATCTCATTTAACAGGATCTTAATCTGCGCACCGCTTGAAGATAGTAATCGCATGCCTAACAATAGGCGGAGTGACCCTGTCCGGTTTGGCCGGGCGTTATAGCAATCCTATTCTTTGAACAATTTTATTTACGTTCAGAATTCCACTTGGGAGATATTCTCCGTTGTTTGTTCCATTTTCTGTAAAATGTCTCCAATCCATTTCAAGGATGAACAAGCCGTAATGGCTCCGTCTCTACAAAGTAGCACCAGAAACTTCCTGATTACGGAACCTACCACAATTTCCCCGAAATAATTAACCCCAACTAAAAGTAGTTCATTCATAATAATAATAATAATGCAATTGAATAAATCAAGATGCAAATCAATATATTATAAACTGAAATTATCGTATCTTCGCTTATCTACGAGTTACAATGGAAGGTAGAAATATGAAATCTGAGGAAAAAAATAAAGATGCTTTATATTCGATATAACTCGTAGAATATTATCGCGTTTGGGAATCTAATATAGCTATTCTGAAGGAAATAAAATTCTCTACAAAATTTGCTCGAATAGTTTTTTTCGTATGTCGTAAAATTTACGAGTTATTGTGCAAAATAAGAATATAAAATTTGACGAAAAAAATTTTATTTTCGTTATAACTCGTAAACCATCTGTGCGAACGGAGATATATGGTAACCATTTTGTAGGAAATTTAATCCTCCACAAGATCGACTTGAAAAATTTTTTTCGTATTTCCGCTCAAAATCAAATGGTCAAAATTCTAGATCCTTAAAATGTTTTTTTCACGAGTTATCCGAAAGCAGAAATTTGACACATACATACACATATACTCACACACACGAAAAAAATTATAATACATTTTAATCTATTTGTGCTAGAACTCCGTGCACAATTTTATTTTAAACATTGATAATGATGTTAATAATATTATTAACAATAATATTCATATTAATGAATTTACAACTTTGTATCTCATTCCTCTTTACGTGGTGCTCTTGCTATTCCTTAATACCGCACAGATTGTTGTAAACATTCATTTGCGGTATCTGCCCCTTATATCTGGAATGCAATTCCCGCCCATCGGTGAAATTTGGAGCTTGCAACCGCAACTTTCAAATCTAGTGTTAAAGCTTGGATGCTTGCTTCTGAAAGTTAACATCCCTTCCTCGCATTATACTTACCTTATACACTACGCCAATGACCTCCAGCTAGTTAGTTTATAATGTTTAATTACTATATATTTATATATATTCATTTACCCTCACGAGCTTATTTCTGTACTTTGCTATAATTAGTAACTAAGATAGTTGTAATTTAAAATGCGTTTTCTATCGTGTCTACATTTACTTTTACTTTTAATTTTATTTGTAATTTCCTCATGTATGACACTGTGATGCTGGAACGCTTCACGTAAAACTTAATTCCCAAATATGAATATAAAAATGTTTGCCGTACGAAGGACGGCGGTGGTCGCAGTTCCTTGATATGTACAAATGATTAGTAGAAGAGTTGCAAGACGCGAGGTAGCTTAATGG
>JABMBU010366160.1:0-13459 GCA_018906915.1 Phanerotoma sp. PSUC_FEM 10030009 | reverse complement strand
ATCTGTCCATATATATATATATGTCAAGCGTATTGTTTGGGACACATTCCGTTCTCAGCGGTGAAATGTTGATATGGACCTCTTCAATCATCATGCCAAGTCTTTTTTGTTATCAAACATAATTAAAAGCATGGTAATAAATTGTGGAGGAGCGTATTTTTCGGAGCCATGTCTTCAAATAATGCTTTATATCTATTGATATTTTGAGACCATGACCTTGAATAAACATCTGTTCTCAAATAATACAATACGCTCATTGATATTTTGGGGACAATTCCCCAAACAAACATATGTCCTGAAATGGTGCGTTCTCCCTTTAAAGTATTCAAGGACATTTCTTTATACAGATTATTTAAAATCATAGATTGTTCAAGGACAAGACCTCGAAGAAACATTTGTTCTCAAACTATACTTTACATCTATTGCTATTTTGAGGACAAGACCGCGAAAAAACATTTGTTCTTAAATTATACTATACATCTATTGCTTTTTTGAGGACAAGACCTCAAATAATTATTTATCCGTGAGTTATAGTTTACACCTTTTGGTATCCGCCAGTGTTGTTAATCGTAGAAAGTCCAGATATAACTGTATTTTTTATTCATATTTATTGGAATCAGTGTTCGACAAACTGAGCGGTTCCCACGCTGTAGAATTGATTACGAAATTAATTATTCTCGAAAATGGATTCAGTGAGAGAAACAATATTTCTTAAAAAATTGTATTTTGCTCAGTTACTCATTTTTAGAATTTGTATAGAAGCTTTAAATCGATAGATAACTGATAAAATATTATTGAATAGAATCTAGACCGTTGGAATGCCGGACTGAAATCTAATGTACAATAAGAGGGTGGCAAAACCTTTTTAAGCACATACTGATGTTAGATACATGCACACGCACATTCGTACGTTCATAATTGGCGAAAGAGCCTAAAAGTACAAATTGACATCACAAAGATACGAACGAGATTATTTATCATTGTTTAGCTACTGAATTACACAATATTTCCTATTGATATTCATTTTTTCATAAAATTGTTGTAATGATAAATTGAGCAATATGAAAAAAATTTCATACAAAACAAATAATTTGTACACATACAATTAGCTGAAAAAGTATTTAGAAACATTTATTAACACAGTTCGAATAAACATGAAGATCAATTAGCATTCAGTTGAGTTGCAGAATTAATTATATAATTATAATATGTAACATATTAATGACAGTCGTTTTGAAAAATCATTTTATTAAGTAATTTATATCAATAAAACATGTATAAAAGCACAAAATCTTTCTTAATAGCAGTTTTTTTGAAATATTATCGTATGAAGTAATTTACTTCAATGAAATAAAGGATTTTTATCAAAAACATACGCTTTGTAGGTGTACAATTTGCCGAAACAGTATCTAGAAAATGTATTGTTACCAAATTATAGAAACACATGGATTTGAATTAGTCTTTAAATGATGTGCAAAATTGAGTATGAGATTATGGAATGTTTTTTATCAATAACTGCTTTCCCGAAAAATAATCGTAATGGGTAATTAACATCAATAACGGAAACATTTTTCTTTGAACAAAATAATTTGCACGCGCATGATTTGCCAAAAAAGTATTATCAACACATGTAGATAACATAAATATTAATAAGTCTTTAGTTGAGTTGCAAAATTAAGTATAGAATAATAGAATGAAGCTCATTTTGATGAAACATTTCTCAAAAAATTACTGTATCAAATAATTTAAATTGATAAAATAATTATTTTTTATCAGAAACAAATAAATTGTACGCGTACAAAAAGTATCTAGGAAAATTAATTAACTACACATTTTTAATGAACATGAGCATTAATTAGTATTTAGTTACGTTGCAAAATTGGATATTCAATTATAAATTTGACGCTATCAATGATAGTCTGATTAGTTTTGAAAATTGTTTCATTAGGTAATTCAAATTAATAAAATGAGTAAAAATCACAAAATATTCCTCATTAATCACAGTTTTTTTTAAAAATTATTGTATTGAGTATTTCAGTTTAATGATAGTTCTACTGCAATATTATTAGATTGAATAATCTGAATTGATAAGACAAAGTCTCTTTAGCGAAAACGGATAAGTTGTACGCATATGATTAAGCGAAAAAAAGTATTTAGAAAAATTTACTAACAAAAAACGTTAAATAATCATGAATATCAATGAGTCTTCATCTAAATTGAAAAATTAAGTATAGAATCATAAACTGTATCTAATTAACAACAGTTCTTTTCATTGCGCGGAGCAATTATAACAGAAAACATAAGAGTTCTACTATCTTAAATAAATAAATAGCTTGTACTGAGCATTTTTTATGTTTACCCTATTTTTAAAGCAAACACGGTCATTGCTTAGAGCAATGAACTTGGAATATGACTTTAGATCTCTCAATAAGATCTATCAATTGTTAGATAGACTAACTATTTTTTAAATGATTAACACAATAATTAAAATAGAGCAATTATGAAAAATAAAAAAACGCTGTGGAAAAAGTCTTCTAAATTCTTATAAAACGATGAATACTCAATAAAAATCGAATTGGAAAATTTTTAAATTTCATAGAAATTTTAGGAACTTAACAGGTTTCAGTTGAAATTTATTTTTGTTTTAAAAGAATTTATGATGACTTTTTATTTAGAACTTAAAATTGTAACGATGAATTAAAGAAAAATATGAATTAACAATTAATAACGTCGTCGTTGATTGTTTATGTAAGAGAAAACATGATGAGGTGTTCTATTTTCAAGAACTTTGTATTTGTTTATAGCTTCTTTACATTCTTTGAGAGATGGCAATTTCGGTAGCTTCGTAAGTTCTCCAAAATATTTTCTAATTGCTATTTTCTCTGCGTCCGACCATTTTATCCTTCTAATTTTTTGAGAAGAAGATACTGTAAAACATAAATTAATAAAACTTATACAAATTTCTATGAGAAAAGTTACTTCCATTAAGTCCAAAAAAAAAAAAAAAATCGTTTTCGAATATAATTTTGAAACAATGAACTTACAATTACGACGTTTAAAAGCTTTAGAATTATTTCGGGGCTTAGCTGATGGACCATTTTCCTCAGGAAAATCTACAGCACTGTCTGATAGGGAATCCAATGTAATTTCTTTTTGGTTACCTTCTTCTTCATCATCGCTACTACTGTCACTGTTTTGATCATCATCACTACCCTTGTCATTGTCTTCATCCTCTCCTATAGCAGCCATTAACAATTTCGATACGTCCGTTATTTCAGTGACTGGCACCGGCACTCTGTAGATCGATTTATGGATATCCTTATGATGTCCCATGAAATTCGCAAGTCGATCGACTCGACTTTCTTCGACATTGAGCATAGATGTATAAGTAGCCACGTGTTTCCTTAATTGAGTACCACGCAGTGAACTTGGTAAAACTGCACCACACTCATTGGCAAAGCGCTTTAATAAAGGACATGCTCTTAGATACGGCTTCGACAACATTTTTTTATTGAAGGAACAAAATATGAACTGATTATCATCTGGCACACCGGCTTGCTTTCGGTACATCAATAATGTGTCAACACATTTTACAGCAAGTGGGCACAGCAACACTGGGACAGTCCTGTCCAACTTTCCTCTTAAGACTAATCTTGTGAATTGTTTAGCAAACTCTTTTGTTTGATCAGACAGCTTTTGATAGAGTTCTTGATCGATATTATCATTTAGAATTTCTTTGTTTTCATAATTAATTAAAGATAATCGCTCTATCTCTCCAGCCCGCCGGCGGTTGAATATTTGAACGAGCGTAAGTGTACACTTTGTAAGTAATTTATACGCTTCTAAATCAAAATCCGAGTCTAAAATTTCTAAACATTTGTAGCATTCATTCTTCAAATAATTATATAATAGTTTAATATCCTCTTTCGAAGGCAAAACTAGTTTCTTCTCTCGTCGCATGTCCATCTGATCGTTTAGAGCTTTTTTGTTGATGACAGTCGGGACTTCTTCCTCCCACAATAGTAGATAATCATCCACAAGCTTTTTTCTATCATTATCTTGCCATTTTATGCATTCAGTTCGGAGTTTTTTAGCACATTTTTTAATTAACGTGGAAATAAACTGTGCATTAAATGGAACTTTGAAAATTCCCGAGGACTCATCCCATTCAGCCAATACTCTCAAACATTCAATACATTTATTGAAATATTGAGGATGAAAAATGTCTTTGAATTCATTTATGTTTTTTTCCAATTTCATAATTTCAAGTTTCACACGGCCTAACATACGAAGTTGAGTTCTAATATAATCATGTTGATGAGGAAGAGTGTATCTATCACACAGTTTATTGCCATACATGATGATTAATTCATCATACTTGATCGATCTTACGACCTCATCATCAGTCAGAATTGGGAAAACAACTCTCCTTAAATTATTATTAGCAATAAAGTGGATATACCCTGTTAGACGCCGACTAGATGAAAGAATATCTCTCTGACCTTTTCTTCTATTTTTGTCACATTTCACAGTGTGAAATCGTATGGTTAATTTTGAAAAAAAACCATGGCATGATTTACAACAGACATAATCTTCTGCGCTATTTTTCGACTTCATTTGTTTTTGTCTTGAAACGATCAAAATTCCAGAATTCAATTCAGGTTTTGTGTTGTGCATAAAATCTCCTCTCTTGCGAATATCATTGATAATCTGCATTCGTTCCCTATTTTTATGGGGTAAATGGATAAATTTTTTCACTTCCTCTTCAGTTTTATGCTTTAGAAGAAGATGCCGTGCAAATTTTGTTTGTAAGGTGTTACAGAAAGGACAAAAATGTTTTTTTGATTTAGTCTCCTTTGATTTAGCAACTGGAACCGTCAGTTCTTGAATATTAAGCGGACATTCTTCATCAAGAATACATGTATGTTCTTTAATTGATGAATTGTCAATTATTTTTCTTATTTCCTTCGTCGTATTTGTCGAAGATTGTTCCGGAAAGAAGCTGGAGTCATCTTCAAAGTTGTTATCAATACTAATCTCACTTTCGGTAATATTATCATTATTATCTAATAGTGCTGACTCTGAATGATGATTTTCACAATCAATATGATTCACTGCTATTTCTTCAGAGCACTGATTTAAGTGATCTTGATTATCGTACGTATCGTGATTCAATTGGGAATCATTTTTCTCCGATTCAGTAACATTTTGGATATTAATACTTGAATTATCTTCAAATATAGATGTATTATAAATATTATTTGCTGAATTAATTTTAGAATTTCCATCAGGCCAACTGAGTCCCAAAATATTCAATTCATCTGTAAACCCACTAGGTGCATCGCTAGTAGAGTTCAGCGAATATGTTGAATTTATCAAAGTAGTATTAACCGGCGTTGAAGAACTTATTGGTTTTTCGGGAATTGTAAAATCTTTTATTTGGTTCATCAAATTGTTAACATCATCTGCAAATTATAAAACTAAAATTAATCCAATTCCATCAAAGTAAACATTATTGAGTGATATTGATGTTTGACATAATTAAGCATGTACGTTCAACGCATTAAATATGTACGTTTTTTCATTCGGAGAAAATGAATTGACTTAAAACATCATTTTGCGTGGATTTGATAAACGTGCTACTCTATGAAACAAAATTTCACTTAATAAATTACGAAAAGTCGAAGAAAAGTGGGACATGATTGCAATAGTATATAAGTCATCATAAAAGTCTAGTTGCACCGTGTAAAAATACTGTCTAAGCGCATATTTTTCGCGCAAGCGGAAGTCAACATTATTATTTGAATAAAAAGCTTAAGCTTCGCGTTTTCCATGTTACATTGTCAAATTTTTACGAACTATTCAGTTCATTAAGCTATTGCAATAACTGACTGTGATTTTTAGAGTCTTTCATTAGTTTAAAATTGATACTTTGTCGAAACTACACGCCAAGTCCTCTTTTTTTAAAATTTTTTTATTCACTTTAGCTTATTGACTGGGTTGAATTCATTAGGATTTGATAAGTGAGTTCTAGCATATCGAATTTGATTGAAAATGATTTAGTTAAGTTCAATTAAGTTCAAGAATTATCCAGCTCAAGTATGTTTTTTAGTCGAAAGTTGAACAGGAAGAATTTCACAATATTCGAGTTAGTTAAAAACTCGTTTGAATTACTCCAAGACAATTTATTAATGCAATCATTGTCAGTTATTATTCAAAAAATTCAACCAAAAATATGAGATTTTTCTATCACATATACAAATTTTAGATTTTTATGTATATACTGAGAAAAACAAATATCAAAATCAAGTAAAAAATATTTAAATTCTGCCTAGTAAATGGTTACATGATTGGAGAATCATATACTTCAGTAATAGTTTCTTAATTGAATAAATTAATTTTTAGATTAAAGAAATAAAAATACTCATTCATTTAACAAGTAATTGTGTTTCACAATCTAAAAGTTAATTACTCGAATTGAGAAACTGGTACTCAAAATAAGTGTTTGACTTCTCGAATGAAGTAAATCTCTACTAGGCAATATTCAAGTAATATTCAATATAGATTTCAGAAATTTTTCTCTTAGTGTACATTGCCCGAATAATCAAGTAACCTTAAAAAAGTTATGAGTTTCCTTACATTATTTTATCTTTGACAGTTCATACAATTAATTTCCAATGATGGCTTAGAATGATACACTTATTGGAGAAAATATGGTTTAAGGTGGAAGCACCGACTATTGACGGGGCCCAAATATTGACGTTGTATCTTTCCCCGAGATATAATAAATAATATACCATAATGGAAAAATTAATATGCATGATTGGATAATCTTCATATTTTAGAAAATGCAGAGAAAAATTCTTAGTAAAAAATATCAAATATTTATGGATAAAAACAATAAAGCTCAAGAGAGTTCACCAAACCGTCCATGAATGACAATTCTCTGAACTATTTTGGTTAGAAAAGTCTTTTTTCACATTGATTATTAATCGTTATGTCCACTAAATCGCATAAATTTTTTGTAAGAAATAAATTAAATATTGGAAATTAAATTTTTAGTATGAATCAATAAATAACGAAAGAGTTAATATAAATATATAGTTCATAAAGTTGCAACTTATATTAACGGGTAAGTAGACAGCGTCGTCGCATCTTTCAATTTAAAAAGAGTTCTGACACAATCATCGATATTGTTCGATAATACAGATTTGGCTACGCTATCTCAGTATTCATTTTATTATTATAATTAATATTACAATTCATTAGGTTGATTCCTGTTTCATCAAGTTCGGGCATAAATTCACGTTTAAAAGAAAAGTTTGTAAATAATACTATAAATCGAACATTTATTTGAATTGATAGAATAGTAACTTCACGTTTTCGTTAAACAATCACATACGAAGCAATTTATTCAATAATTGCTATTTAGAAAAAAAATTATTGAAGTGAAAAATTTAATAGTTTCAATTCACGATATAGAAAAATGAATAAAATTAAGACCACGCTCTTTATAGCATTAGTAGATGGCACTTTTACCTCAGCGTATAGTTAATTATAATTAAACAATAACGCAATAGATACATAATGAGAATACACAACCATCTAGATGCGCGCACATACGATCACAGGCACAGGTATATAATTTTTTCGAAAAGTGCTTAAAAACATAAAAAATATCGTGAAAGTTAGGAGCTAGTACATTTTCGGTTTCAAAAACTATTAATTATCATTTCTGTGAATCAATATTTCGATATTGATCATTTGATTCAAATCGATAAGAATTTCATTTGAATCTACGGAAGATCTATACAGAAAAGTTACGATTCATATTTAAAATAATTAAGTTTGCACGAAGATGATTCTATGAAACTTTCGATAGATGGTTAATATATGTTAATTACAGATAATAGGAATTTTTCCATTTGAAAGAACATGGATAAATTCATAGAAATGTCTTCTAATTATACATTTTTTAACATCCTTTTATTTATAGAACGTACTGTAAGGGGACATATATTCGAGTAAAGGTATTATTTGAGGGCATTTAGATAACCTGATCAATAGATTCAATATAATTTGTTATTACCTGATGTTTCCAATAAGTCGGCGCAGTATTTTGATCCATTCTTATATTTTACAATACATCTTGTATCTTGAATAACCTTCACACGTTTCGAAGGAATTACTATAATATCCATATTCCCAAATTGCACAAGAGAGAACATATTTTAAAATGATTTGAACCTGGAAATTCAAACTTTATTATAAACTCAAATAGCTTTCAACTTAGAAAAAGTTTTTCCACTGTAATATATTCGAAAAATATGAAGAATTGTATATAATATTGAAAAATTATTCCCGATACCACAATTTTTTTTGGAAGAAACTTCATGTAATGTCTATGTTATTAATAATGATAGCTATTTAGAAAATAATGTTCTATAAAAACATTTAATAATATAAAAATAATACATTATTACAGTAAATTGAAAATTTGCATAATAATTTAACAAAAGAACGAACTTACATACCTGTCTACGATGTGGACACCACGTTGATCAAATCGAAAATGGACGCACAAAATTTGCTACACTAGTAAACTAACAAAAAACAATGGAACATCGACTTAGTAACTGTGTATCACGTGCGTTGGCGAATAGCAAAATCAAAACAAACCGCGCGCTAAAAAGTACGTTTGTATTTGCACTCATCTTCGGGATTCAATTTGTCAGTGGTGCTCAACGCGCGGATCTTGACATGCTCATATGGAGCATCTATGCAGTCACGTGACTAGCACCGCATGGTGAGAACCACTGGCCTTCATGTGATAGAAATTGGACAGAAACACAAGTGAAAGAAAAAATGGAAACAATAAGTTACTGCCATATAACGATATATTTATGATTCACTATTCACCTGCATGAATATTTTCAATTTTATGATATAAACGTTTTACAGACATTGAGAGAAATTTCGTGTCTCAAAAACTTATAAAGACGAAGCCATTGCAGTTCAGGGAAATTAGTTCTATTCTTTGTGTATTTATCATATCCCTCAACATTTTTAATTGTGCATATTCAAATTGTAGTTGATTACAACAGGAATTTCGACTGCACGTGCATCCAACCTCGCCTACTATCATTATTTACCGACCGAGCAATTGCACATAAACAAAAAATATTGTTTAATTTTCAATAATTATTCACGTTTATATTGTGAGGCGTAAACAGCCCACTGTGAATTTAATTTATGCAGAATTTTTTGCACTTCAAAGTGGAATTTTTCCAGAAATTAACCAGAGTTTTTGGAAATATCGGCCAAATTCTAGTGATGTTCCAAGTCGCAGACTTTTTTCAGAAATTATTCAGAGTTTTTTCCAGAAATTTATTTCCATCCAGGTACTGAAATGTTTGTTTTTGAGTTGGAATTTTTTCCGTGTCCTAACAACCATAGGAAGTGATTGTAGAAAATTTAGATATTTATCGCTCAATAATCATTTTAGTCAACTCAATTACATAGAAGAATCCAATTGGGAGAAAGATTGAGTGACAAATTGCATAACATTTCAAGAGAAATCAATTCAAATATACGTTTAGGGTTTTCTTTTCTTTCAAGATATCATGCTATGTGAATGCTAAAAAAAGGCCATTGCAAACTATTTATTTTTACCATCAAAATTCTACTTTGGGTTATAATAATTGTTCTAGTTTTTATTTGAAAAATGAATGAGCCCTAACCTCAAAAAAATGTGAGTGATTATAGATTATTCAAAAACAGAACACTGACAATATTTAAAACCCTTCAAAAAACTTTTTTTTAGGTGACAATTTGATTAAAGTGTCCATGATAATAAAAATGTCTTCGAATTATATAATATACCAGGCTTAGGCTTCATATTATGCATATGTCCCCAAATAATCAATATTGAAAAGTGTTTTTGAGGACACTATTCAAATATAAAAATTGTCCTCAAATAATCAATAGTTATTATATTTTTGAAGGACAGGTCCTCAATCTAACTTATGGACTTGAAAAATACTCTTCTCCAATTGATAGTTTGGGGACATTTCCCATAATTATAGAAATGTCCTCGTAAAATATTATAATTTCAGCCCAGGCCTTGAATTATACGGATGTCCTCAAACAATACGAATGTTCCATAGTTTATTTGAGTCCTGACCTCAAAACATACAAATGTCCTGAAAATACCTATTAGACCCAGATTCTGTCCTCCTATATATATATATAGCGTGGGGAAGTGATCCAATCGGTGTGTCATTGAATAAATTAGAGGAAAATAATATTTAATGACAAAACTTCTCCTTCCTTTTTCAATATAACTAAGTATTTTAAAATCTCCAACCTCAATTAACAATAGTTGCTTATCCAGTATGATTGTTAGTTAAATGATATTCTAAATTATGAATAATACCTCTATCACCTTTTCTTTTCAAATATTAATGAAATTTTGAAATTAATCTTAAATATTTTATGGAAAATGCTTTATTGAGGTTAATGGGTTGAAGTACTATATATATATATATATTACGAACATTATATTGTGAAAATTTTATGAAATAACTAACATTTTAAAAATAATGAATATGCTTGTATTATCGCGGATATAAAAATGCCTTGTGACACTTAACATGTTTGTCTGTGCGTGCGTATGTGTCAAATTTTTGTCGCACGATATCTCACGTAAAAATTATATAATCGATTTGAAATTTTGACACGATGTTTATTCCCATGCAGAATCGTGACCATTAAATTTGGATTGCAGTCGTGTCGAAACTTTTTTAGTTTTTCCTTTTTTTCCGATTTTTTACATGTGTTTATCTTTTTATTTTCCACTATAACTCGTAAATGAGCACAAATACGAAAAAAACAATTCAAGCCAATCTTGTAGAAGATTAAATTTCTTATAAAATAGTTATGATACATTCCTGATTGCTCTAACATTTACAAAGTTATATTAAAAATGAAACATCTTTACATTTTTACGTCGAATTTTATATTTTTATTTCGCACGATAACTGGTAAATTTCTCGAAATACGGAAAACCGGTTTAAGAAAATTTGTTGAAGATTTTCATTCTCTACAAAATGGTTATCATACGTTTTTTAATCGCGCTCATATTTTGCCAGGAATTTCGCAAATAAACCGTCATCGTCTTCATAATCTCATTTAATTATATGATAATTAGTATCTTCATTTTTTTAATTGCATCATTATCATTATAAATGAGCTAAATTTCAGTTGAGCTTGATCATTACGGGGAGATCGCGATAACTTCATCAATCAGGAAGTTCTTGGCTTGACTCCTTCAGAAACACACCTACTACTGCTTGTTTTCGATTAAATTTGGGGCGAAATGTTTTTTACCGGGGTTGCTTTTCTTTTTTTCAACGTAAGCAGTCGCATCCTCCTAAGATGTTCAATTTGTTTTTATAACTTTTTGACGTAATGAAACCGCAGTAATACTAGCATGCTCCAAAATTTGATGTCTATTTCCGCGACATTAAATATAAAGTGATAATTAATTTCATTTCATTTTCTGTTAAATATTTGGGTATAAAAGAGTATATTCTTACTCTAAACTTCAAAAAATGTAGGCATCGAAGCATTCATTCATAGAAAATCACATTTTATTCGAGTCGACAATGGCTCGCTAACTGTGAGAAAACGATTGTATTTTCTCTGAAATCGATAAACAAATTTTGAATAATTTATAACATATGGAACAATTACATTCATACTGGATTGTATCTTCATTACATTTTTAAAATATTAATCAGATTGCTGAAATTCTTTCAAACTGCAAACATTTATTCAGCATTAATTTTTAAATAAATGAAAATTATTCACGGTATTACCTACACTTACTGTAATCCCCACACTTACCCTATAATCAATCCTTTTATATGCGCGTCAACTAATCGCCGAATGATACGTGTAAAAAAGAAATTAAGTTAGTGAAGTAATTTTCACGCTCAGGGACGTTTGAAAAAAAAATTTCATTACCAATATTTCCAAAAACCACCTCAGTGCTCAACCGTAATTTCTAGTTTGTTAGGTATACTTGTGAAAATTTTTTATTTTTAACCCCCGACGCAAAAAGAGGGGTGTTATAAGTTTGACGTGTCTGTCTGTGTGTCTGTCTGTCTGTGGTATCATAACTCCCGAACGCATGCAGTGATTTCAATTTAGTTTTTTTTTTGTATCAAAGGTGACTTATGTGCGAGTGTTCTTAGATATGTTTGATGAAAATCGGTTCAGCCGTTTAGTTTTTACAGCGGTTTGAATTTCGGGGGTTTATGAAAATTTTCAATTTTACTTGTTACGTGATAAATTTTCCTCTTAGAAGAATAATAATTTCTGTGAAAAATAAATTTTTGAATAGATCTCAATTTATACCATCATCAAAAAAATATTTTTTTTCACAAAGTAACGTCGAGACTTTGAGTTAATAAAATGAAAAATCATTGATAATCCAACGGTGCTCTAGTCGTAAATTTTTATGCTTCATCATGAATTCTTAATTTTCTGTAACTAACCTTCAGTACATAAATTTTAGTAATAGCACTGCACATAATAAATGCGGAAAAAAATTCATAGCATATAAAATAAAAGTACCTTCATGATTGAATAATTTCATAATCTGTCTTTTTATCCCGTCTTTTACATTCGCAGCTTTAAAAAAAATTATTCTCCATCCAACTAACTTGAAATATCTTTCTTGCTTCAATATAAAATGTGATAGACAGATACTTAACTTTATAAAATTCGCGTGCTTTCCTTCTCTTAATATTACTCACGCAATCTACGATGAATTAAGTAATTTTGTGTGTGAAAAAATTGATCCCAACACGAGTGTTAAATAAAAGTTTAATAAGTTTAATAAGTATATCGATAAATAAATCAGATATCAACATGTTTTGTAACTAATATTGCATTCTATGCACATAGAGGTTAAATAATAAATAATTATCTGAATATAGCAGCAGATATTAATTTAAATTTCTGCCTAGATTACATTGATATAATCAATGTATGTCTATTCTGAATTCAGGATGACCCGAGTGAAAACACAAACAAATCGATATATCAATAATTCCATATTTTAGAGGGCAAGCATATGGTCATACAACTTATAATAGATCAATCTACAGCAGCATGTGTATCGTCATAAATTGCAGATGCAATTTTTTTATTTAATATTAGTTTTTAGTAAAAATGGATAAATAATGTAAATAATCATTGTTTCCTTGAAGATCGGTGTTATTCAATAAAACAATGTATTCAGCTCTTCCCGATCCAATAAAAAAAGCTCCAAACTTTATTTTTACTATTAGTTCAAATTTTATTATCCAAAAGATATGATATTCAACAACTAAAATTATTAATTAACTGTTTGCTTGTGGACATGTTAATCATGAATTTCATAGAGTGATTA
>JABMBU010365050.1:0-13465 GCA_018906915.1 Phanerotoma sp. PSUC_FEM 10030009 | reverse complement strand
AAATAAATAATATAAATATATTTATATTTGGGAATTAAGTTTAACGTGAAGCGTTCCAGCATCATAGTGTCATACATGAGGAAATGGGGGGTGGGGAAGGATAGGAAAGGAACGTCGCTATGATATGTGCAAATTAACGTTCGAAAAATTGCAAAACTACGAGACTGGGACTCGAACCCGGATCACCCGATTACGCGTCGAGTGCCACGCGATAAAGCTAAGCAAGTGGGGTGGTGTCGGGAGCAGGTGGGTTCTTTGCCTCTTCAACCTTTAAATTGGCGATCCATTACTCTGATGTTTTTCGTGTGGTTTTTTGTTCTTCACTTAGAATTTGAGATCATAACTAAGCAAAAAAAACCAAATTAAATGGAAATAATTTTTTTTTATTCCATTCAAAATTATTTTTCTGTGCGTCTTCGGTACACGTCACTTGCAACGGACGGGAACAATTTAAGGGTTAATTGATATACGAACTGTTGTCTATAGAGAATTGTGCGATGGAGCGCGTTCGCTCACTCTACACGATCAGATACCAGAAAATGTCCGTGTCATTTTTGTCGTATATTCCGGACCATAAGAAATTATTCGTTAGATACTAAGGATTCGGGCGGTCAGATAACACAGTCTTTCCTGCTTCCCAAAGATCGGTCGATCCTGTCATATATAATGATTATTAATGTTTAGTATGCCATGGAAGTGTCACGGCACGGTTGATTCCCTATATGCTTGTGACATCTTAACTAGACAGCATGAATGACGAAAAAAAAAGTAATTCAACAATATTGTCCTCAGTAATGACCGAAAAGATAATGTTATACTTCGACGGCTTTGAGTTCACCAGGAGAGGGCGGAATAGTTTATGAATTAGGGAAACTCGGTTGACATGGCGATAGTAGATAACTTGATAATCATGACGAAAAATGCCAATAAAATCTGGATATATAACCAAAAATTTACCTGATGATAACTTGAACATCACCTTTTTTCCACTACAATGATAGTGCATCAAATAACTAAAAAACTTGGGTTCAATCACCAGGGAATGATAAAGAAACTCCGAAAAATTACGGTTTTTCTCAGTGGAAAACTATAAATGAACTCACAGTCAATCGAAACATCCCCTTATTATTTGAAACAATAACTATCACTTTTCAAGGAATATTTTCCCGGTTCACCAAGGGATATTCCTTCTGAAAATTACCACGTGTTAGGATAAAGCCGTGACCCCTTGACATACCGTAAAAAATTTAATCCTCAAAGTAGGAAACCATGTCAGTGCCGGCTTTAAAATGATTGAGTCCTAAAATTTGGATTAAAATCTAACTCACTCTAGTTAAAAATCGCAATTTACAGAGATTTGTGCTGAATTTTCAACCGAAACTTCTTTCCTTGTATACAAAATGAGGAACAATAATTTCGCAAAAGAAAAAGGTAAATGAACAATTGATTTTCCATGAAAGTGAAGCAAACCAACACAAACCTTTGATAAATCACTTGTGGCTCCTTTTAATTATATTTAACACTGTTACTCAAGTACTAAAAGTTTAGGGAACAATCACACAAATTCTGAAACTCGGAAATGAACTTTGAAGAGTAGAGCGCAATGTTATGTTAATGTGACACAGCCGGCTGGAACAACACCTCTCACTTACTAAATGTTATCGGGCTGGCTCAGACATAGCAACCGCGCATTCTTCTCTCGTCGGAAAATGTGAACCATAAAAAATGTTATTATTCCAATTGTTAATGCTCAGTGCTATATATCTTACAATTTTTCCGCGTATATCCTCAAGCTACGTAATTGGCGGACAAAAGAATCACATTAAAAAAATTGCAGTAATTGTTGTTCAACTCTATAGATAGATTATAGATTAGTGTAAACTGAGTTGACTTGGCGATAGTAGATAACTTGGTGATATTTTGAATACCTTGGATTACAGAGTAACCATCAATTTATTTTCGATGTTTGATCGTCACCTAGTATGGAATATTAGATTTAATTTCAAAAGTCGTAGTTCTGACTCATTTACTGTCGGTATTTTTACAGGACCATTTAATCATCAATTAATTTTGTATTATGTACGGTTAAGTTGTCCATACTTGTAGTAATGAAAAATCCAGTTTACTTGTGACGAAGTTAAAAAACACGGGAGGATTTGCAGATGTAACGTTATTCATTTCGGTTGTCACCAAGTTATCTCAACTCGCCAAGTTAATCTCAAATAATAGTTTAATACTCTTAGTATAATGAAGTAAGCTTCGCCCTATAACTTTTGAAAAATATTTGTTTGTCAAAGGATTATAAGCAATCATTAGATTTATAACTGTTTTTCTATTTCTAGTAGACAGTTCAATGCAATCCCCCATATCGCGACGTCTAGAAAACCGTATTTCGTGTTAATACAAATAATTTCAAGATTATTATTAATGAATATAATATGAAAAACAAAGAAGTAATCTCTATGAATTCATTATGACTTCGGCGAATGTCTTAATCCCAAGTAGTGTTCTCCAAAATTCGAGAAGGGTAAATTTAAATACCATGTTGTTCAGGGCTTGTGTTAATAAGCTGCCTTTCTTGGAACGTCTGGGTCTATACAAATAATTAAACAGAATTAATGTTCTATAGGGAAAACATTTTAGAACATAATGCTAGAGCGCTCTGTACGTCATATGAGGAAGCTACTTTCTCTTTCCGTACCACTTAATGAATTATGCATGTCGACATTTTGAAAGAGTCTATATTCACATACAGGAGTCGTTCAATAAGTTCGTGGAGATTCCACTGGATGAATCTTGTCACACAAAAGAATTGAGTTTGCAATAAATGGCGGGATAGTATACATATGCCAGTGCCACCTAGTATATTTTTTCTAATAAAAAAAAAGAAAAAAAAAGTTTGCAATGAGCATATCATTACTTACTATCAGTATCATGAGTTTAGTGTCCTCAATATTGAACGAAATAGATAATTAGGCACTATACATAGGTCTTATTTACCGACAGGCCTTAATACTCGCGGGTACCTTATATGTTGATTCCGACGATGTGAAACATCAACATAAATTACATTTTTTTTCCGAAGCAGCGCAGTTGTACACTGTGAAAATTTTCTTTTAATATTCATTATGCGTGCATGTTGATGGTGAACTATGTGGCCCTTATTTAGAATTCCGCTATAGAATTCGAAAATATCATATTGTACGCTTGAATATTTACTAAAGACCATAGTAAATTGAGTCATGCTACAATTTTATAAACAGTAAAAAATAATTTTACTTGATGAAAAAATAAAAACTGTAAGTATATCAAAAATTTATTACGAACGCGCCATAGTAAAATCAGCGCAGTAGCAATCAGAAGTGGCAGTTTGTAGTGTTTTGTGCTAATTATTGCAGCGATTCAAGTATTCATTTAATACAAAATTGTTAAAAAATATAATATTTGAACAATTTTTTACCCATTTGTAGTTAAGTAAAAAACGAATTAGAATGTCATTCTGGATTTAAGATGATTGATATTTAAAATATATGTAAATATTTGCTGGTTAACCTCGTTTTTTTTTATGAGAATAAAAGAAATAGAAATCCGGCTAATCTAATGGTTTTGAAAATGATTTTGAAATGTTACTTTTTTCTTTGGTATAATTTAAAAACTTCTTTATCACTAAAACTCCCATTTTTTTAAATAGTTTTCATATATTTCTTACTGAGCTGCACGCCCATTTTTTGAATTAGCGCTCTTATTCATTTTGCTATGGCCACATTATACAATTTCGTGCTGAGGAAATGAAGTTCACCAGTAGCATGCTCCATAGTAAAAGTCCTTGTTGATTTTAAAACATTCTAAAAGTTATCGAGTAAGCTTTCAGCGATGTTTCTTAAAATTTCTTGAAAATTTATTCCATCTTTCTCATAAAGGTTCGAATACCATTAATTCTATTCGAGATTAGGAGTTACATAAAATGGATGAAAAACATCCTTTCATTATAATGCTTTCCATTTCAATCGGTTTTTGTCAAAACCGTCTGAGTACCCAACAAATGGTGGTGATTGGACGACGAAATTCAGGAATTTCCCACGGATGCACTATTCAATCGTGAGAATTTCAAATTTACACTTTGCACAAATGCTCTTATATATTCGAAATACAACTTGCAGTTATATGTATGTACTTCTCATGTGAATTTATGTGCAATCCAAAATTGCACTTTCCCGGGAGCTTACAAAGTGATAAATATTATTTTGGTCGTCCTCTCAAATAGAGTTGAACATTCGCGTTGCTAGCTATGACAATTTATAATCAGATATATCAAATTTCACATTTCATTATATTTTCTCCAACGATAGTCGAGTTCAAAATAAAGGTCGTTCACACTTAATATTGTGAACATCTATCATTTCTAGCACGGCTAGCTTTATCAACTTCCTGAGTAAGAAAGTTATAGTAATTATTTTCGAAATTGGAATATCTTTGATATCTTAACGTTTTATGGTATTCAGAGTAATAATATAATTGAATTCACGTTTGGCGTGAATATTATTAGTGAAAAAACAGACTCTCCCAAACAATCCGCTTTTATTGGCGAAGAACTTCTTCTTCTAAACACTTTATGATGTACAAAGCGCTATATTTCACCGACTTCAATTGGCAGCGTCAGGCTATGATTTCAAAATTAGAAAAACATTATAGTCACCACCACCCGACTAGAATTTTTCCCAATACCCATATTAGGACCCAATTGGGATACCCAGATGTGCCCCACATAGGGATGTAACGCAGAAACATACTTGGGACCCCATTGGGAAATCCCTACCAGTTCCCTTTAGGGCATTCCCTGTCGGTTCCCAAAGGGGAAATCCCCATCATTTCCCGATTAAGATATCTTATTGCGAATTCATTTTCCGTAGAATCCAGTAACATTATGCAGCGATATCGACCGAAGAGTTTTTTAGCTTACCGACAAAAACTGAAAACTGCGAAATCGCGATTTCCAAAAAACTAATGTCGCGATCAGGGTGGTTGGAGTCCCATTCGATGCGTATTGATGTTATCCAAAAGTGACCACAGTAGGAGCAATAATGGTCCAGCGATAACTGAGTTTTTTCAAAAAATCTAAAAACAAAATAGCGATCAATCTTTACAGGCATTATTGTCATAGACATTACCATAGACATTATTGTCTTTCTTCACAGTTAATTTTTTCTTATATTTCTCGTAAATTTTACTAATCACGAAGTTGTAGTAATAAGGCTTGCACTTATTACAAATTGGTGGAAACATCCGTAATTTTAATCATTCAAGCTAGTTTATGGATGGACCAAGAATGGTTGCCAATGGATGGCAATTAATCGACAATCGTGGATCAAGCATGGTACAATCATGGTCCTATCATATAATTCTGTACGGGTTACAGCTTCATCTAGCTTATTGAAGTGTCATTGCTTGAATGCAATTGATTTCTAATTTTGCCCAATAATAGCCAACTACTGTTTATTACCTATCCGCAAATGTACATGGGTAGCAAACAAAAATCAGTGTCGGGTGTTTACCCCTCCCCCCTTGTTATTTCAAGAGATGTAGGCTAGATTAAAGAACCCATTACAACAACAATAATGTGACTTAACGGGTCAGACGTGATATAAATCACGATACGAATGTTACGGACGTCATTAGCATGACCAAGTATAGAACAATCTTTAAGTCAGGTTGACCTTAAGGTAGGTGACCGCTTGAGGTGGGTTAGTGAGACTGAAACCATAAATCACACGCGACTAGCAGCTACCATATCGGAAAATTACCCCCAATAATAATTTATGAAGAACTGAGGTCGTCCATCTTATATTTGCATTTTTAGGGGTTTCATCTCAAAATTTGGAAAATTAAGTTGATTAATTAATATGTTATTTCAAAATTAATTTATTTACTTGGAAAATTTTATTTGAATAACGAAATTGAATTTATTATGCAAAGAAAAAGCAATTGCGTATTAATTCCTTTTATTCTATTGATTTCCCATTAAATACATTTTAATTTGGCTGGTAAATTACGTCAATGAACCTCAAAACGTCACTGAAAGTCAATTCTGTATGATCTGTGAGGCAAATGATTGGAAATGAATCATGTGCAATTAATTATTCAAAAAATCTGTTATTATGGCTCGTGTGAGGCTTCAATAAGATATCGCTGGAATTATATAAAATACCAATCTTGAAAAAAATTACTAGAATAAAAGAATTATTATATGTTTACCAAATTTAGATATCATCGTGAAATATCGAAATTCCTCAGGAATATTTATGAATTAGACATATTTCCTGTTTATTCCAATTTTGATGCCTTTTGTTTACAATAACATTCGGATTTAATTTATTCAGCTTTGGCTGGGTTGATTGACATAACACTCGGTGATCTGTCAAACATTCCACTAACAACAGACCCGATTTGCATAAATTTTGATACAACGAAAACAATATAGCAGCTGTTAGTTTTACGCTTGAATTCTACAGAAAGGGGATATTCGTTATGGGCGCAACTTAGATATGTCGTAGCCAAATGATAAAATCAGTTATTTGATCATCAGGCTAGGCCATTTGATTGGATGCCGAAAACGTTCATAGCCAAGTAGTTAAATGCCGGTCGATATTTAATGCCGGGTCCGATTACCTTATTTAAACCAATCGTTCGTAGAGATTCGGAGTTTGCGCAAATGGCAAACATGCGAAGCCGGCATAATGAATAGCCTAGTCTGATAATAAAATGACTGATCCAACGGCCTGCATGCGACAGATATACAACAAAAGTGGTCTATCATATTTTTTGAAACGACGCATCCAAATAGGGGCGAAAGTATCACTATAGAACATCGCTCAGTTATTAATCATTTAAAATTTGATACCAAACAAGCTGTGATGCGTGTGAATCTGCGAACCACCCCAAGAACTTCCTTATAGGGCACGCGAATTAAATATTACTAAATAAATTCGTTGGATATACGATAAAGACCGTGTGAACACCAGAATGATGATTTTGTCATGTGGAGAAAATTTAGAATAGAAAAATTTGTTAATTACATGATAATCAATTCACTCGCAAAAAATCGATTTAAAAATTATGCATGAAAAAAACATCTAGATTAACAGTGGGTAAGGATAAATATCTAATTTTTTTGGAAAATTCACAATGTCGAGAATTTGATAAAAAAAAGGAACTTCGAAAACTTAATCTAGGAACAAATACCAACACATTCAAGCACGGAAAAATACATACTAAAACCATAAAGACACATAAGAACGAATGAAAATACAGAGAAACATTCAAACACTTAAAAACACGTAATATTACACGAAACAGACAAACCCACACAGAAACAGTTTTCGAAGAAAATTTTTGGAAAAAAAATCGAAAAAAGAACTTAAAAAAAAAATTTTCCAACAAAAAAAAAGATGAGCTAAAAATTCAAAATTTCAAGCGAATATCCTATTCAATGAAGATATCATCAATCACTCAATATATAGATTGGAAATTACGCTTATCTCCGCAAATTCATCACTTTTTGTTAAAAAACTCATTCAATTCTATTCTGATTCTCTAGAAAATTTGACACAATGGGACCGTAATCGGGGGTAATCGAATGGCACCACGACCATCCCGATACCTTTTTTATTTTTTGAGTTTTTAATATTTCATTTTTTCACTTATTGTTAAAAAACTCGAGAAGTTATTATCCGATCTGGACCAAATTCTAATCAGCACGATTCTGCATGGGTACAAACAACCTAGCAAAATTTCAGGTCGGTAGCATTATCCGTTCGTAAATAACCGTGTGCCAAATATCTGTCACATACACACGGACGGACGGACGGACGGACGGACACACAAACACACACACACATACCGATATTTGTTGGAAATTTCTTGAAAAAGAGTTTGATGAGGTTAAATTCTGAAAATTCGACGCCATCTTGATTTTCAAAATCGGGGTGAATACAATAACTTCCCTATAAGGAAGTTAAAAACTTGCGACTGTCTTGTCGGATTCTAAATAGAAAGAAAAAAATTATAAATTTTAATTCGAGCAGCAAAGTTTGAGTATCTAATTTAAAGTGGCTAATAACCAATATGATGGCCAATAACTATGCCATTTTTCGATAATATTAATTTCAGTCTAAATTGGAGATTTCCAGAGATTGAAAGAAGGAGTGATTACGCACCTTACGCACTTTTTCATCAGTGAAAAAAATTCTGTATAACTTCCCAGGCCATTAACTGAACACGCAATTTAATCAATCGGTCATTGTCGACATTAGGCTATTTGGCACACAAATGACCATAAGTATCGAACCCTTTCCGGCAAATTCGTCAAAGGCATATGAATGGCATTATCATAAAAATTCAAGGCTAGGTCAAGGTACAAACATTACAAAGAGAAAGTAACGATGTGGAAGGTGAAAATGCGCCAACCTGGGCTAATCTAAATCCTATTCTCACTCCGTATCTCGATGAAGATTAAAATGATAAAAACTATGCAAACTAAAAATTTTGGACATTCTACAGAAGATACACTCAAATATCTGTTTTACAATCAAGTAGAGTCAGGCCACAAACAAGTAGGAGGTTACGCCTGGAAAAAATACAACTCGAATTGGATTTCTTAATTCTCCAGACGAAATAGGATACTAATGAGTACTCTCCATTAATTTGACACCAAATATGTCACAGAACAGAAAGGTTGATAGGAAGATAATTGGTGTTGAGATCCCATCTTTGAAGCTTGACATTCTAACTCTGAAAATACTCCTAAATAGGTTCACAACGGTATTCCATAAATTCAATTATGTTTTTGAACTTATTTTAAACCCGTAGGGCAAAAACCTATACCACTTTATTCAATCCATCGAAATAATCTAGATGAACTTGTTGAACATATTTTCAAAGGAAAAAAATCAAAAGAGATAACCTAGTGGTTTCATAAACACGTTTTCAAGCTAAGTTATGTTTTTTGATGAACAGATTTATCAATATTTCTAAGATTACTACTATCTATTGGCGTCTATTTGGATTCATTGACTCGATCGGATATCTGAGGATAAACCGAAAAACTTTGATAAAAAAATTTATAAAACATGCAATCGATTGAATACAGGCGGAATCCGAAAACAACAACCCCTTATTTTCGACGCAAAAGACGATTCAAACTTCCCTCGTCCTCAACTCCACCGAATGTCGTCTAGTTAGAATAGTCTAACGAATATTCAGAGAACTCTTACTTCGAACGTCGGATCTCGCGGTACAATAGCTTCTGGGAAGTTCATTGGGATCGGGCAGGAAAAATGTGTGCGGATTCTTTCTTCACAATGTAAACAATTATATAGGAATTTATGTCCAGCATTGGTAAATTCAAGATATATGGATTACAATGCATCAGCCGTCGCATCGCGATTCATTTCATTCTGTGCTGACTGAGAAAAATTTTTTGGTGAAAATTACTAAAAAATTGTGACAACCACGGATTTTCGACGCAAATCACTAATTTCTTTGAAATTCGCCAAAAAAACGTGATTTTGACCAAATTGATAGTAAAGTTTACCAATTTTTTTAGTAGTTTAACTAAAAAGTTGAATCGTCACAATTTTTGTTTGGTAATTCCTCTCAGTGCAACTGAATAAATGAATTATTGGTACAAAGTATCTTTCCGCCGGTAATACAAATATCCTACGATGCACTACATATAAATTACTATGTGAACTTTTAGAAAAGAATTAACTGTAATTAGAGCGCACTGACAGAATCAATTGGGTAAAAATTACTAAAAAATAGTGACAAACACTGATTTTCGGCTCATCACTTATTTTACTAGTGACATTCGGCGAAAAAACGTCAAAATCACCAAAACTATAATTTACAAATATTTTCAGTAGTTTTAACTAAAAAGTTGATTTGCCACAATTTTTGTTTGGTAATTTCTCTTTGTGCGACTCTAAGTGATGACGTCAATTTACAATTAACGCAAGCCGTATGACTACAACTTCCTGATTAATCGAACTAATGCAAAATATGCGAAAAATCCATTTGTGAGAAAACCGAAGAATATCAACTGCGAAAATGTTGGTCATGTTTTCAGTTTTTTAGATACAGTAACTTTGCGGTTTTACCATTCAACAGTTAATTATTATTATGATTCATCGAAGTTAGCAGCTCGAAAAAAGCACGCGGGTGGCACTGGTAATTTTGCCTTTGATGGTATCTAAAATGAAAAATTTTTGATCATTCTTAATCTATAGACATGTTATTCTGGTCAGAACTGCTGAGAAATTGTTTCACCCCTAAATTTTTATTTTACGAATCCCTCCTTTGTAAAAATGGAGGCATTTCTTTAATGTCCACCATTTTGTTATTTACCCATGAAATTTAACTTCACGGGGGTGGGATCCGCCCACGAGCCTTTTTCGAGATTCCAACCTCGGCCACTAACAATAATAATAATGGAGTATGAACTTTTCTCGAAAAATATTTTTTTTATATCTTCAATATTTAAATAAAAAAATCTTTAATATCCAGAACGATTCAATTTTATTTTCCTGCAAAAAAAAACGGTCTTCAAAAAAGACGTAAAAGTCGGCTCCAGTCACGTGACTACTACCTTAATGAATTACTTTTCAAGGAGTGCGCATTAAATGGAATTTGGGCATACTCTTCAATAATTACAATCGTTCGATGGAGTGGAAAATTGCTCAACTAGACACGCCCTATCCTAATTGCTACTTCAAATTTGGAGAACCTTCATGCTCGGAACTTGAGCAAGCTTAAAACTTTAGAAAATATTAGTTCGGCTACAGTGATACCTAAGACATTAATGACATTAAAAGTACTATAGTGCAAGAACGTGAGAAAAATATGAAGGTAATTTTCGTCCCTTTGTCATGGTTGCTTCAGCCAAGCTGGAAGAAATGGATGTCAAACTTAATAAGACTTTGAACGGAAAAAATTTTTCGTTACCACTACTCTTGTTTCGAGAAAGCTAAATCGATTAAAATTCATGGGTCGATTAAAGTCCATGTGAAATTTTTACTTTTGGTAAAATCTGTCCCTATGAAAAAATATAGGGTAAGAGGATTTAAATTGGTGATATAAGTAATTTGGAGATATTTTCTAAACGGGATGCCACACAGTTCCCTACGCAAGTACGTTCCTAAGACAGGGCTACCGAGTTCTTACGAGTGTCAGGAGAATAGATATATATCACGTTCTCGAGGAGCGTGTTCCTGCGTTTAGTAAACAAACTTTTTTGTCAATTGCGTGTCAGTGGCGTCATTGTTTGTTGAATATGGTTTATGCTTACGTACTTGGACAAAATTAATTAGATTAATTGCTGTTTTTTGTGTAGAAACTTAGTAAAACTACTAATAAAATTAACAATTAATAAAAAAAGTTGTATTAAAGTCGTGGTGCACTCAAGGTAAGTTTTTGATCCTTGAATTGCGACCATTGTTTCGCGACCTACCTACTATCATCAGTCTACCGAACTATATCGCCAACTTAACTAAGATTACTTTGAATAATAAGTTGACATTGATTATCATTAAAATTTGGTTTTTCTTATATTAACACTTCTAGATATTTACTTCAAATATTAAGTAATATATAATAATAAAGCAAAAATGACTCTTTGCTCATTCCTTCAATTCCTCTATAATTAGTATTTTGACATATTATCACCAGTGTATACCTTTCCTCACCCTATTTCGGTTATGCACATCAAGGGTTCAACAATCGACAATTTCAGACTCTCGTTAAGTGCTCATTTTCTCTAGTTTTCAATGTCAACGCAGTATTTTGTTGAGTTGAAAGTTTGCCCTAGTGAAAATTATTTCGTAAGAAAATCCCAATCCTACAATTAACAAGGCCCGCGTGCTGCCCGTACACTTTCCATTGTGTACCTAGCCAAGCCTAAGTTATTAGAGGCAACACTTAATGGCTTATGTTGTCTAATATGTCAAACGTTAAAGCGCCTAAACTATTTGGGCCACATCAATTCGCCTAATTAATTACTTATGAGTCATTGGAACTTGGAGAATATATAGGACAAGAAAGAACAAAATGAAAATTGGTAGATTGAAATTAGTTTCATAATTCAATACACGGAGAAAAATTATTAGAGATTCCCAGAAAAATTACCGTGCTGGCTGATGAAACAGATGCATGGTGTCAGCACTATAAAAATTATTGTGCTGGCACGGTAAATTCAACCAACCTTACCTGATAATTCCACACATGTTCGTATGCATGCGCTCTAAACTTCGACAGAACAATACGATGGTGACGTCAAGAAAATGTATAGAGTTTTCGGGAAAATCTCTGCCAATTTGATAAATAGCGTGAACTGGCAAATAGAATTATATTCAACAGCCAGAATAAGTATGAAATTATTGTGCCGGACTGTAAAATTTATATCACATTGAAATATAACCTATTAGCCGCACTATGAAATTTAGGACGGGCAAGAAGGTTATGCTAAGGTTTCAATGAAAAATAAATGCCAGTCATAATCAGTTATAACAATCAACACTTTTATTAAATTTGTCTTTAGTAATCGAACTATAATTGAAAAATGAAAAAAAAACAACTAAGCACAACTCTTCTCATAATTATTAATGTTTTTTTTTAAAATAGACATTATCCGTATAAACATTATCCGCCCCAAGCGGGCAAAAACAAATTTGTAGGCGGGAAAAAGAAAGGTGTCGATTAATCATCACAGTCATCACGAATACGGAATTTTAATACGGTAATTAACGTACATTCAAATGAAAATATCATTGGAAGCATAATTTTAATACTCGAAGAACAATTCGTGATGAACTTACGTCGAAATAAGAATCTGTTTCATCGAAAAACACTTTTTTCCTCACAGCACACACAAAAACGTAACAGCTCGACTCCGCCTAGTTCACTAACTAGCCACTGGTGATGGCGCGTCGAATGACACTATCTTTGTCTCTTTTTAATTATTATTTACTAAACAGGATGAATTCTTCTTTTCGCCCGACCTATCCACGTTGCCCGTCCGTACCCTATGCTTCATCCCATAAAATGTATTTGAATATTTTATTGATTATTATAAACCCAAAAAATTATTGTGCTGAACAGTAAAAATTATCGGCGGGACTACGGAATTCGATTGAGAGCATTATATTTTTTTATAGAATTCGTTATAAAAATTACTAAAGTGACAAGGTACGACCAATTTATAGTGTTGCATTATAATTTTTATATTGCATTTTTCTTCGCGTATCACATCTGGTATCTTTAGGATAAAAGCCGGATAGTTCCCTCGGACGGATACATGCCTCAGTTTCGAATGCTCTACGAGGTCTGGCTATTAAATAACGAGACTGCTTATGAAAAAGAGTTTTATTTTAAAAATTATTCTACAATCGAATGCTCCCCTTCAATATACTCCCCT
>JABMBU010363940.1:0-13522 GCA_018906915.1 Phanerotoma sp. PSUC_FEM 10030009 | reverse complement strand
ATTGATAAGTGTAGAAAGTTTGAATTAAATCTGTCCGTTTGAAGTGGGTCGGAATCGAGTCTAAAAGAGTTGGTTACAAACATACAAACATACAAACATACAAACATACAAACATACAAACATACAAACATACAAACATAAAAACATAAAAACATAAAAACATAAAAACATAAAAACATAAAAACATAAAATATACAAACGTACAAACATACAAACGTACAAACATACAAACATACAAACATACAAACATAAAAACATCAAAACATACAAACATACAAATGTACAAACGTACAAACATACAAACATACAAACATGCAAACATAAAAACATAAAAACATAAAATATACAAGCATACAAACACACAGACATACAAACACACAAACATACGAACATACAAACATACGAACATACAAACATACAAACATACAAGTGAAGCTAATGGTAGCGTGTTAAAAAAGAATAATATAGTGCGTGGGCATACAATTTTGAGCTAAGTGACTGTTGAATGAAATAGAAAAAGCGCCTATAGTAAAATAGATGAAGAACGTGGAGATAACAAGGAGATAAAAGTATGGTTTTGGTTATAAGTTTGGAAAAATGAGACGGAAACTGTTTGAAAGAAGCCTCTTAAACTTGGCAACCACCACTAATAGGTTTTTTTAAACGGAAGCTAAATAACAAAAAAATTCCCGCCTCTGGACCTATCTGTTTGAAATTTCAGCTCTCAATTGATGAATACAATTATGAAGAAAAATGAGAAAAAATACTCTTCTGAAGAAAAAATAGTTATATTAAAATGGTAGTAGCAATATGCAACTAAATGTATTCTATTTCGGCGAAGATCGTTATAATAAAAGGAATGCTTCGATGTGATATTAAGTTTTATGGTTTATACAATATCAAAATTTATTCGGTTGGAAAATGTTGCTGTCGAAGAAGCGAATGTTCTCATGATAGAAAAATTACACAGGTGCGTCCATAAAGTAGTTTGAATACTTCACAAAATAAACTGCACTCAGAAAAAAACTTTTCTTTGGGACAACTAAATTTCATTAGGACAACGAAATCTATTTCCTCATTCTTAATGAATGGTTTAATAAACTTCATTTAGTTGACGTTAGTATTTCTTTTATCGGAATACGAAATTTTACTTTTTTTTAAGTTAAAGTCTTTTATCGAAAACAAATTTTGGCAAATATAAAAAAAAATTCACTTTCATTTTCATGTACTCCCTAAACTTTTCAAGAACTCCCTAAATCCCAAGTTTTTACATACTCTAGGAATTCTTAGAAATATGATTTTTGAAGAATCGATTCATTTGCATAGAAAATTTATTTCGTTACAAAACCGATAATACACATCCTAACGCAGTGTGCAAATTCACACGGTGAAAAGGGTTTTCAAATTTAAAGTGTCGTAAATTTTCTATTGTCAGGAATTCAATTTCGAATGGATGAGATGCAAAACTCATTTCCATAGTTCGATTTTGCATATTCTGGTGGCACTGTCATCATATGGCTCACGTCGGCATATAGCAATCTCGAGAGCGCAGTTACCGAGCATTTACACTGTAAACAAGGATGTCAGCTCGAAACACGAGAACAACATTATTGTTTCTAACAAATTGTCTTGTATTGGAGACAATTTGTCGGGAAAGTCGTAGCTCTTCGGGAACCGTATTTAAAAGCTGCACGGAGAGACTTTTGAAATGAAAGTGAATACAAATTTTAGATAAATTGTACTATGTTCCTTTATATTACTGGAATGTATGGCAATTCTTGAAAAATTGATTAGATCACATAGTAAATTTCATTGCCATTGAGTCATCCGAAAGTTATTATAAAAAATACCGTCGACATGTTACAAAAAATTTCATAATGCTAGGGATGGTTTTCGTATGCTCCAAAATTAAATTTACTATGTTCCATTATGCAATTATGAGGTACTCAGTGCGTATGCGAGTGTGGATAGAGTGTATGCGATCACATATGTGTATTATTCTATGTATATGTGAAGAGTGTACGCGCATGGGTTAGGATTCAGCGTATGCATGTGTGAATAAACATGTAGAAATAATATTTTCAGATGAAATACTATAGTGAGGAAATTTCATTCTACAGGCGAAATTGCGGGACAAAAATGAAATGCAATAACTTCTTGTGAAAGGAGTTATTGCATTTGACTCAAAAATCAATGTTGAAAATTCCATTTTATCTTTGCGCTTCATGATTTTTTCGACGGTTTTAGATAGTTTTTGAAGAACGGTCTGTGCGCACGCGAGTGTGTGTGTGTGTATTTGTGTGTGTTAAATGTTTGATCCACGATAACTTTCGTAAAAAAAGAGTTATCGATTTCAAATTTTGATACAATGTTTTTTCCATTGGGAATCAGATTGTAGACAAAATCGGCGGAAAGCTTCTGTAGTTATGCAATTTTTAAGATTTTTTTCATTTGTTTTCGGAGCGAAGATAGTCTCGTAAAAATAAATCTGTTTTTAGTATTAATTGGAACGAGGCTTCATAAATTCTCCAAAGAAATCAGTATGTTCCCCGATTACAATTCTGACATCTCTGGTTAAACAATCGTATTAAAACCGATCAGAAAAAAATTTAATCGGTTTTAATCGGTTTGAATCGTAATTTTGCATTGAAAATTCACGATGAAATCCGATTCAACTTTCTCCGACCGCAATTCTGACTCATATCGATTGAATCCGATTGACATTAAATCGGGGATTTACAATTCAATCTTATTAATAAGAATTTGAAAATAAAATTATTGTTTTCCGAGTGGATCCGATAAATTTTGAACTGAGAATTTACGATTGAATCCGATTAACAAGAAATTGAGGATAGAATTATGATTTTCCTATTGGATCCGATTAATTTTGAATCGTTAATTTCCGATTAATTCTAATTGGAGGATAATTCGAAAATTGAAGTGATTATATTCCGATTCGTTCCGATTGATCAGCTACTTTTGAATCGGGAATATCTTATAGAAACCGATTAATTTGAAGTGATGCCAAATTCCGATTGAAACCGATTGACATTAAATTGGAAACCAGACAAATTTCGATGGGATTTTTTAACCAAGGACAGTAATTTTTATAAGAAAATTCTCGTTGTGTTTAGACATTTCAAACACTTGGAATCCCTCATCGCTCGAATTGACATATTGCCAATCTAGGATATATCGTTTGCACTTAGGAAGGTCATTATAAAAGAAGTAGCTATGACATTTGTTGAAAAGGATTCATTCCTTCAAGTTGAAACATAGTCGATTGTCGAGCGTGTCAATAACCTGCGAAAGGAAAAATCTTTCATGTCACCCTTAGAATTGAAAGGCTTTAAATTTTTTAGTATTCCACTTGAATCTACAAAGGAATTTGAGTTATTTAAATCTCCTGACAGACATGTTTACTTTCATCAAAAGACGTCAATTTACGTAGCAATCAGGATAATGGAATATGAAAACGAAACACCGAGAGAAAAAACCATATTAAGATCAAGTAAAAATTACTTGAATACTACGTAATGAAATTGACTTCATTTGAGAAATTGAAGACTGAATTTGAGTACTGGTTTCTCAATTTACGCAATCAACTTTTACATACAGAAAAACAATTACTCCCTAAATGAATAAGTACCTTCATTTTTCCTAAGAATTGTTTTATTGAATTGGAAAGCCATTACTGAAGTCAAGTATTTAAGTATTTTTTACTTGGTTTTATTATCTTTTTCCTCTCAGTGTAGGATTATCAATGTACTCGCCATCCAGTTCACCCATAGTATTGAAAATTTTCACAGTTAGGGAGGAGATGTTTCGAACCTAACATGTGCCAATTCTAACACTTAATGAAAAAACTATCAATGAGTTGGAAAAATATTTTTTTTTTACATTTGTATACAGTAATTTATGATATGACGCAGAAGTCCAGTTTTTGATCTTCATAAATATTCGATCATTGATTCATATCTGAAATAGGCATGAAAAAGTTTTTTCGATAAATGGATAAAAATGATATAAAACGATAAATCGACACCTTTGACATGTGGTGTTGACGCAGGATGGGAATACCATGGACAGCGCGTCGCACGAACATCTCCATCCTGCAAGAACTAAAAACAGAGAGTACTCAGCCCCTCTCTACAGTCTGTCTGCAACGTATACTGCGATACTCTGGCCATATTGCTTGTAGGGATGACAACAACTTGGAATGCCTGATAGTGACCGGGAAAGTGGAAGGAAAGGGACCGAGTGGTCGGAGCCCCATGCAATGGACAGACTAGATATCTTATGAGCTGGAGATGCCCGTTAGTGCTGCAATACATCAAGCAATGGGATGAAACCGATGGAGACAGCTGATTGACAAAGTTAGAAGGACCCACGATCCTCAGCAGTGTGGGAAACGATTAGATAGAGAAAAAATGATGAATAACTCATTTTTGAATCGGTAATACGATAGAAAATCTTTTTGTGAATAATATGTATTTATATGTTATTGAAAAGAATAAATATTTATCATTTAAAATTCCATGGCGTTAGCACAAAAATTTTTATATGCTGGCATTAGAATATCTCTTACGTCCGACACCTACATACACTACCCTTTAAGTATAGTAATTTTTCTAGAAATTTTTATGCAATTTTATGAAAATTTTCTTCCTGTGTAGTGATTTTTGATCTGTAATTTCCATGATATTTTTGGAAATTCAGGGATTCTTAGATAATATATATTATAGGATAATTTTATAATACTGATATGCGAAGATTTAAAAAAAGTCTGACACTAATAATATAAATAGTTTTATTGACTTTCTGTGCTCAACTATTACACTAAGAGAAAAATATAGAATAATCAAACAAAAATATGTATGGATACTGCCAAGCAAATATTTCCTTCGTTGGACGGAAAAAATGCTCGATTCAAATATGTAGTTTCTCAATTCAAGAAATTAATTCTTGTATACAGAAGAAGTTACTCAAATCGAGTATTTTTTTCTCGAATGGAGAAAATATTTTCTTGGCAGTATTCATGCATATTTTTATTCGATTATAATAATTTTTTCTCTCAGTCTGCATGTAGGAGATATGTTTACCATTAAACAGCCTGTTTTTAAGCACTTTAACAGTCGTTCTTAATCGAGTATCACAAGAGATTAAAATCCAATAATGTATTATATATAATTTTCGCCTGGGTGTGTACGTGAGTTCATTTCAATTGCGATTTGTAGTGATCGCTGTAGCTTCTTCATTTGAGACTCCAACTGACGAATCTTCCATAGTACTTGCAATCTCCGCAAACTGTTTGGCGTTATATTCCGTATAAGTTTGAGACCCGCTATTCGTTCATTCAAGATACCATACTGAGTTTCTAATTCAACGAATGATCTGTGAATAAAAATATCAACATTGTAAAATTTTCTATTAAAACAAGTTAATGAGACCTTCAATAAAAAAAACATTTGTGTGTGTATGCAATTTACACATGGCAGAAGTGAAACTTTGAAAAAGTATCCTACGGGAGGATAAGATGAATATAAAGTATCAGGTGTCAAGATGGCGTTCTCCAACTGCAGTTATTTGGGACCGGAAACTTCCACTAACTGCAGGATATTGGTAATTTTTTTTATCCTTACTTCCAGTTATGACGGTGCGCAGCATGTACTGCCCCGATGACTGAACTGATGGTAAATCGCGCAAAAACACAATTCAAAAATCGCGCTCCGGAAGTTTAATCTGACTAATTGGACGAAAACGAAAGTGGGAGTCAGAAAAACTGCAAGTAGTGAATGGCCTGGTCAACACTTGGCGAACGCCTGCACTTAGCGAACGTGCAATTAGTGAGCGCCTATCGTATTGGGATAATCGTAAGGGTTATTATTCTTATGATACTTTTACCAATCTTAGAAATATCGTTATGTTTTAATAAAAAATATTACACTTATTAATCTTTGCATGTAGAACACTCGAACCGAAATCTCTATACCGCGCTAAGTTTAGTGCAATATAGGGATTTGCACTAGGCAAGACGCATACAAATAGACAATGCTTAGTAGACAAAAATGGGGGCGTGACAAAGTATCCCACAAACAGGAAAGCGGAAATATAAAATACTGTGTAGTATAATCCATCTCATCCTCTCGCCGGCTTAATCCTTTACATTTATGTGTTTGTACCTTTATCGTGACGCTCTTTCGTTTAATTGCGTGTCGAATCAAAAAATTTTTAAAGAAGTTCCGCATCAATAATTTCATCTACTCTGTCGTAAGCTGTTTTCTCTGGGGGATACAAAGAAAGTCGACGGCACAATAGGAATTAAAGGCTTAGGCCCTTGTAACGGCGGTAAACAGAGTGAACCAAAAAAAAATATTACGATTGTACAATGTTTTCTACGGTGCGTTATTTTCAAGTGCGCGCGAACAAACTAACTGCCCCCGCTGTTTTTTATTCATCGTATGAAAGAAAATTTTTCCCAATGAAGTAGATACATAGCCAGAGGAAAAATTATAATTTTATTGATTTAGAGATTTTTACTAGAAAGCGTCTAAAAAAAAATATTCAAAACTTTCGGACAAATCGTCTAAAAACTAGCATTTTAGCGTCTAACATTATAGCATGGAAACTCTTCAATATATAGAAAAAACAAACTTCCCTACGTACTTTCGTGCAGATTGTATTAAAGATTATACAGTTGAAATTTTGAGTCAATCGATCAAGATTTGTTCAAGCTTGACTCGATTTGCTTCGATCGAACATTTAATGACACCAACATCCCCACAATAATTGAATTGTTAGAAGATATCGAAAGGATACTCACAGATTTGTAGACCGCATCTTGGCTACCGTACGATAATACTGTATGAATGTCCTTTAAGTCTGCCCTTTTATATCAAATTTCAACGACGGAGATTAATTAATGTGCGTACGTAGGCGTAAATGTTTTTAAAGCTGTGAGTAATGTCAACTCGACCTACTTCTGGAAACTAAACTAAATTATGAAGTTTACGCACCATTACAAATGTTTTAGGTATGCTCTAATTTAGACCAGTAGTTCCTTGGAGCGTTATAAGCGGGTTTCCAGGACAAAAACTTTTTATGGAGATAAAACCATTGTACCTTAGAAAATGTTGGCAGAATTTCCAATTTTACCTGTGGGTAAAATATCCTCGTTCGTATTATTTCTCGGTAAATCACACCTATCAGAGAAGCTTATCAGGAAACTTTCTGTAAAAAGAGTTCATGATATCTAATAATACTGAATTTTGCAATCTCAAAAATTTTCTTTCACATAGCTCAAATTTTCTCGTACACAAAAGTGTCTAATTGGGATTCGTAAAGAGCTAGAATGAAGCAAGTGTTAGATTTTTACCGTCACAACACTTTTGTAGTCTAACGTATTACTAGTAATAGTTGATTCATAAGATTCAGCTGAGTGGGAGGAAATCGAGTATTACCATAGAACATAATCAAAATTTCCTAGACGATCGGTGTTTTTCACTCGAACAATATCATTCAACTCTTCCCGATCCAATAAAAGAATTCTTAATTTTCCTTTATCATTCCATCCAGCATTTATTATTAAAAATTTGTTAGCTGTGTGAATTATAGATCGGTGTTAATTGCCACCATCTTCTAACCCAATACAAAAATTTTTTTTCAAAAATAAATTCCTGAACTAAGTTATAGTCATTTTTTTCAAAATAACAAGAATTGGTTCAGATTGGAATCCATTCATGAATTAAACTGTTGAATGAAGAAAAAATTTTTTTTTCTTTAATATAAAGCTAATAATAGCGAAAAATATTCCTAATTTCATTATATCATAATTTAAAGGGCCTGGTCGAGAAATAAAATTGAAAAAACACTTTTATATCACTGTAAGTAAGCGATCGAACACAATATGATATTGAAATTAACATGTCAACAGGTACCACTCAATGCTGGACTAAACGTTAAGAGAAAATTTGGCATTGTTTCATCGGAGCAGGAAAAACTAAAATATATTTTTTTATCAAATATGATAATAATATCATTGTACACTTGCTTCCTATCCATATGTAAAGGTATACTTCTGTTTGTAATAGAAGGCCGATAGCGATAATTCCAAAGATTTATTTATTTTTAGTCATCACGTGTTACATTTAGAGATATGTGTAAATTTGTTTGCAAACACATTAACAATCATTTCATATCGAGGATCATAAGTGCTCAGAACGCAAGTGTTGCAAATATAAATATGTACACACGGAAAGAACGAGATTTATGTTGTTACCATCTCGGATAGTAATCAGTCCCATCTGTAGTGAAAAGAATTTTCGGATGACATCTACTGCCATCTAGATGGTATTGAGTGCTATTTGGATTTAACTCAGCCCCATCCGAGATAGGACTCGGTTCCATCTAAATGGCAATATATGCCATCCGGAAATTTTTTACTACAGATGGGATTGAGTACTATCCGAGATGATAACCACATAAATCTCGGTCTTTCCGTGCACGAATCAAAGTTTCTTTGATTTTTAAAAATGACCAAGCCTAACAGTTGAAGCTGGGATGTTTAATTTTCATACAAAACTTAGCCAGTAAAGTAGTAAGTTCTAAAATATCTCTTCGTGTAGTTGAAAAACAATATTGAGATACAGGGCCTCGATCTGTCACATGTTATATGGGCAGCCGGGCATGACCCTCTACTCGATCAGACAACATCCCACACAGATCGTCGGTTTAGTGACGCAAATTATTTTTGGAAATAATTCCAGTGTCGGAATAAGCTCTGTTCGCGGAATTTCAGGTGCTCTCTCATAGTTCCTAAGGCGTGAACTTTCGTTTGGCTAATCGTTGTAACAAAGTTGATATTGTTACATGATAATACGTTTTGTTGGAATTCGTGGGGAACAAAATGATTCATACTCATATAAATTTCGGGAGGTTTGTGCAATACCCATTTTTGTGTATAAATTAAATTTCTGCCAGTGGGAAAGGCGATGAAATAGAAAACATAAGCTCCATTTACGCAAAAATATGTCTGAAATGGAAAAATAGTACTTTCACGTTTCGTAAAAAATTGGGTAAAACCAGTATCAAAAGCTTCCAGGTGTTTCTCTAAAAAATTTTTATAAGGAAATTGTGCACTGAAAACTAATGCGCAAGCACTTATTTCTGTGTACAGATCTATGGAAAAATCGTGACACCTATGCACTTTGGTAATAATTACCAAAAAATTTTTACAACTTTAACAGACAATTTTGCATATTTAACGAAATCTTTTCTGATTTTTTGTTAATTTGATAAAAAAAAAGCCCTTTTCATTTTTGTTTTCCTTACAAATCTTTGTTGTTCTTCCCACGAAACATTCACAAATATTAGCCGAATTTTTTGTTGAAATTACAAAAAAAATTGTCACAATTTTAGCTTTATAATTCCCCTCAGTGTACGTAGATTCAAATGTTTTCCTGAGTAGGTATGAATGTTACAAATTAAAGCTTCAGAGCCAATATTGAAGAACTCAGTACCCCAAGGTATGTTTCAATTTTTCCCACAAAAACGCTGACTATAACCAATATTCACAATGTTGGAATTACTCGATATTCGATTCAAAATCGTTATAATCCTAAACTAACATTCATTAGCAACATGCCACAAATTGACCTCTTTTTCGGTATTGACAGATTCATTAATTTTAGCTGAGTGTAGTGGTTACTCTAGAAACCCATGATACTGAATATTCATTGTAATTAGAAAGTTCCGTCAGCGGTTAGATATGTTAATACTTGCATCAATATAGGGTTATCAAACTAGATATTCTATGAAACTGAACTCGAATTTCGGCTTTTAAGCGTCATGGAAGAATGAACCTTACGCAAACAAAATTAATTACAATAACTCGATTATAGCCTAGACTCTTCAAAAGCTTTCAACGTTACCGATTTTTTCCATTAGGAAATCGCTAGAACATGTCCGATAACTTATATTTGCAGCCTAGACTACCCGATGAATGACCTTCCCAAATTTGCAACACAGATTTTATCATAGAATGGAGAATAGCAAAGCCGAATTTGGTAGTTTCAAGAAATCAATATAATCTAAGTACGTAGGGTGTGACGGGGAGATACATTTATCATCCATGCCCTGGTGGAGATGAATTGTTGTCCAAACTTTTGGTTTTTAAAACTCTCATAAACTGTGAAAAATTCTGAAAAACTTCCCAAAATTGCTTAGATCTCTCACAAACTCTTTGCAATCCGAGTCCGAAAACATTGAGAAATTCAGAGTTCATAAGTTTCACTGAAAAATATTTTCACTAGAGTGAGCTCACAAAAAATTAAACATATTCCCATTTTCATAATAAGCTCAATCTTTTCACAAAAGTGAATTTATAATTCTGTTACTACCTATGAAACCGTCCAAAAACCACTTCGAGCTAATCTGCATGCAGGCGTATTTCATTTCTCTTAATCTGTGAGGACTTAGGGGCAACGTACTGTACTGAAAATGACACTGTTTGCTTCGCAAAAAATAGTCGTGTCTGGACGACTTTTAGAGTCACCACAGAGTATCGCATTACGTGGCTAAGTGGAAAGTCAATGATGAAAAGATTCTATTGTAACATTTTGCCTACATTGAAAATAATATTCTGGCATTTAGAAACAAAATAAATTCTGAAAACGTCTAGCGACATTCAATGCGACAGTAGCAACATACGCTACTACAACAACAACGTCAATGTAATTTACACATATCTCTTCACCTTCAGTGCAAAAAATAATTATGCAGACGGGACAATATATGTAGAAATAAGTTTGTACACAATATAGATAAGGTAATTATTTTTATGTGGAAAAATAACTCATTTTTTCTCGCGAGTTCTTGAAAATTTTGAAAAAGTGCCAGCAAAAATACATAATTTGAAATATCTAAATGTGCGTACCTCGATCATTCATTGCTTTGTTCACCCTACCGGAAATGAACTTTTTTTCACAAAAATTGGTCTTGAAAATTCTTATAAACTTTCAAAACTTTCAAAACCAACTAGTAGGAATGTTTTTTTAAAAAAGTTTCAAAAATTCTCAGGAACGCTTATAAAGGCTGAATTTCTTAATGTTTTCGGACTAGAATTGCTAGAAGTTTGTCAAAGATCCCCGATGTTTTTGAAAGTACTTCAGAATTTTTTATAGTTTCTTTATTGTTCGCAAGCGCTATCGATTCCTAATGATTTACGACTCTACAAAAACGTTGAGATACCGATTGATTAGCGTTATTGACTATTGCTAGATGCAGCAAAATTGTCAAGATTGTCACCGTCAAGGTTAGAACAGCAGGACTTGTAGGAATTTTTACGCAAGATTGTCACCGTCAAGGTTAGAATAGCAGGACTTGTAGGAATTTTTACGCAAGATTGTCACCATCAAGGTTAGAACAGCAGGACTTGTAGGAATTTTTACGCAAACTTGACGGCAGATTTATCTCTGCAAACATCTACTTGGGAAAAAATATCAAGATGGAGGTATAAAAAATCTTTAATCAATGATTGTGATTGAACTTGATATCGCAAAACAGTAAATTTCGAAATGACTCTATATAAAATGATGATTAATAGTGTCAGGTGAAAATTTTTGTGGAAAATCCAAACACAAAAAGTCTAGAGTGCTAACACCAAAGTTACGCGGGTGCAGATCCCTATGCCTTAACAAGGCGTGCAACATGGCACAGACATTAGGAACTCGGAAGAACAGCAATGGGTTACCTTATTAATGCGGATGCAAAATTTGCTGGATGTTCACTGATTACTGGATTCCATTGTACTGTTCACTTTCACACAAAGCTGTCTAGTAAATGGAGCATTAAACGAGACGAAAAATGCCAACAAATGTATTCGAAACGAAACAATTTTTCTAAAGGGATTCTAGAGTTTACTGGTTTCGAATATTAAAACCAAATTGACAGTTGGTTTGGTATTCAGTAAGTGTGAGATTTTGACCGTCACGACACATTTTCTATAGTACGTATGATTATATGTAAATTAGCGACGATATAGACATGCATATCAGTTATATTTTTGAATTCATGCTAGTTCACGAAGAGAGAAACTTTTTTTTTCTATTAGGAAAAAATATAATAGGTCGCGCTGGTATATATATACTATCCCGCCGTAGAGAAAGAAACTTTATTCTAATCGGATGCGTCACGACATCTCTCGGTTTTTTATTCTATCGAGTAGTTTCCAAACATCCAAGATCAAAAGGGTCAGAGAGTAACTCATTTATCTTTATTTTCCGGACGGTTATTTTTGCTACTAGCCTATTTCTCCTATAGCCTGCGAAAGGATGACGTCAAAGTTTAGACGATCCAATCGATTAGAATAAATTAATTATAATACGCCCGTTCAAAAGGTCATTAGCAGCGAAAACTTAAATAGACAAAGGCGGGTAACAAATCCGTCTTCTATCAATATTCTCAACGTATTTGATTTTCATATTAATTTTTAATTCAATTAATGTCAAGTAAGAATTTCACTTAGCTACAGATAGAAAAAGAAAGGAACTTACAGCCATATAAAATTTGATCGGATTTATTTTACTTGAATTATTTTAGCTAAAATATGCTAATCCACTTGTCAGCTCATTTTATCCACTAATATATACAAAAATAGTTCCAGTACTTTTTTTGTTTGCTGTATTATAGCTATCCTACTTGAAGTTAGGAATCTCTAACTTCATTTCAGAGCAGTCTGATTTCGAGTTTGTAGGCACAAACTAGACTCCAATACTGATTGTGATACAACAATCATGGTGATAAAAAAGTGTAATAGTTCAAAAGAGATATGCTTGAAATATAATGTTTTCATGTAAATCGGTTCTGTTATTTTGGTTGAAGGTTTCTGCAGTTCCCTACGTTATCAGGTGGATCAAATTATGTCCAGGTAATGTTAGACGGTAAAAATGAGCTTACGTATCTACATTGCGGCTTCATAAAGTGGGAATGAAGTTAGGGTAAAAAGAATGAAAACGAGCAGCTAAGAATTCCAAGCAGGGTATATTCATTAAAAAAAATTTATGCAACGCGACAAAAATAAATATTACCGTTGCTGTAATCGATTGGAAAAATTGTTCCCTTGAATTCTCTCCTAACAGTAACATGACTGGAGCAAGTGTTCCATAATTAAAATGTTCACTCTGGGCGTGTGATAAGGGATGATAATTACTTAGATCACGTCATCTTAAGGTCTATTCTAGGAACTGATTAATCCCAAAAGTACTACACGGAGAAAAATTTACGATAAAAATTATTGGAGACTCCCAGAAAAATTACCGTGCTGGCTTATAAAACGGACGCATGGTGTCAGCACTATAAAAATTATTTTGCTAGCACGGCAAATTCAACTAACCTCACCTCCTAATTTCACACATGTCCGTATGCATGCGCTCCAAACTTTGAGAAAACAACACGATGGAGACGTCAAAAAAATGTATCGAGTTTTCGGGAAAATCTCTGTCAATTTGATAGATAGCGTGAATTG
>JABMBU010362831.1:0-13557 GCA_018906915.1 Phanerotoma sp. PSUC_FEM 10030009 | reverse complement strand
TTTTTACTGTTCTGAACGAGATTTTTTATTTTGCATTTAGGACTTTTTCCTTTACTGCCATCTTGCGGTCAGATCCCTGTTCCAGAACGGTAATTTTTCCTTTTCATTTCTCTCCGTGTACTTAACATTCCCTCGTGAAAAAGAATATTTGTCCCAAAATGAATAAAAAATAAACTCTAAGAACTCTAAGAAATATTAAAACCCTCTTGAAAACTCCGAAGCACTGTTAGAAACTCTGAAGAACACTCAATTAAGCATGTCCCAAACCGGAGAGAAATTCAGAATTCTTCTGAATTATTCCGAGTTTCTGAAACTTTTTCAGAAAAATATTTTCACCATGGTTCTGATGTCAGCAAGAAAAATGCCGCTTCAATAAATATTTGGTGATAAATAATTTTTTCTATTCGCGATCAAACGTAGAAAAACACTATTCTGCAGATAACAAAGCGTTCTAAAATTTAATAAAGAAAATTGTTTGCCACTTTTCCAGCTTTAAGTGTGTTGGATTCAGTTCATTCTTCCATAACGGTCTTTGACTATCTGAGATACGATGAGGATAATTTTATTTTGGTGTCGTCTTCGTAAAAATTGAGTTTTTTTTTGCTCCACTGATGAAATTGCAACAGTCGTTTTCTAACTTTTTTTCTCATGAACAAAATCGAATAAGCTTGAGCGGATGTTTCCAAAATTGCAAACCTTTTTTCTGAATTTCTTAGCTAGCATTTCTCAACCCATTTTTATTAGTTTATGACATATTTTGATGTAAAACTGAATGTGAAACGAGTATCAAGTACCCACTTTAAAAGTTTTTCGTATTTCGATATAATTGTCCGAGTTGAAAAAAAGGTGAAGTTGGATGATTGTTCTCACAACTTTCAAACAACCCCGATTCCATTCTCACGAAGACTTTTCTATTTCAAAAAAGTTATATGCGTCAAACTTCAATGAACTCAGAAGAATATAATGGTTATTCAAAACTTTTCATGTAAAGAGCACTTTACGCTGAGCTCATTTTATCTTAGATATGCCTCTCAGTTCATTGCGTGCCTCGTGAGGGCATAGCTATGCGCCCGTGTAACTTTGGTGTTAGCACTCTGGACATTTTGTTTTTGGACTTTTTACAAAAATTTTTTCGTGACACTCTGAATTATCATTTTATGTAGAGGGTTTTCGAAATTCACTGTTTGCGATGTAAAGATCAATCAGGATAATTAATTAAAAATTTTTCATACCTCCATTGCAATATTTTTTCCGAAGTAGACGTTTTGCTGACAATACGAATACTAATCTATCTACTCTCTAGTTCTAAGCTGTGTATAAAAATTACAATACTGCAATGTTTTCCTACTACACTGTGGTGCATACCTGAATACTCCTAACACATGTGATGTAAAATTACTACAGAAATTTTTAACATTGGGTACGTCTAGCCGAAGCAATCGCCATTGATTACATTACTGACTGAAATTCTCCGCCACACGAAAAGAATGGTTACCATTTCGGATAGTACTCAGCCCCATCTGTAGTAAAAAAATTTTCGGATGGCATCCCGCATGAAAATAAAATATATTCTAATTATTTATTGAAAAATATATTATTTTACAGAACGACAAAAACTTATGTATGGTATGATATTATATTGATGATATATTATTTATTATAATCAAATATTATACTGTTTTATATCATAAAATATAAAGGAATATATATTTTTTTGTCTACGATTATAATACATGTTATATTATGTGTTATATTTTTGAAATATATGTTATTTCCATACGGGATCTATCGATATCTAGATGGAGCTGTTTCCAACTCGAATGCGACTGAGTTGAATCCAAATAGCACTCAATACCATCCAGATGGCAGTAGATACCATCCGAAAATTCTTTTCACTACAGATGGGACTGAGTACTATCCGAGATGGTAACCCCATAAATCTCGTTCTTTCCGTGCAGGACGCAAAAGTAACTCAGCGCTGATTATCGCTTACTCACCGCCATTTTTATTAGTTTGCTGACACACAAAGGAGTTGTTGCTCAATTATTTTCATTTTTATAACAAAGTTGGTCAACGATAAAAAATGGAATTCAAATTCTTTATCATCCATTAATTAACTCACTAATCATTTGCAATATCATCCATAGCTAATAATTTTTCACTATAAAAATAATTAATGTTAGGTTATGGTTGCCAAGTTTTCTACTAGCTGTCATAACACAAACTGGTTTTAACACTGGCGGCGCTGATCGTCACAGTAATCGGTCGCCATACTGTTTTTCAGCGCTCAGTAATTGTTAAGTAAGCTATTGCAGGTGATTGCTTCGTCTAGACGTACCCATTGCAATCAATGGGTGCGTTCTGCAGAGAATAATTCTTTAAGCTGCTCAAAGCCGCTTACTAGATACTATAGTATTCTCTGCCAGGACACAAATTCTCACTGCTGCAACAGAAGCGCGCCATTTTTTGACTAAACATTGATCTCCCTATGTTATTGTCCGGTTTTTCAATTATTTTCAATTATATATTATCCATTGTTTATAAATGAGTAAACATAAAAACACTTCACAAAAACAAATACTTATTCTGAATATCTCTTTGAGGTTATATTCATGTAAACAATAACTGCTATAGTCTGGTTACTGACTATAAAGTCGCCATTTTACTTTTTACCGCTTTATTATTCTAACTAAGTCGCCATTTTGCTTTAAAGCGCTTTAAAGAATTATTCTCTGCAGAATGCACCCAATATATTATAATCTGAAATTATCAGAACGATGGTGCTTTAATCGCAAAATAGCCGGGTGAATACTAAAAAATAGCGCCAAGGTGACACAAGTTAAGAATCAACAATTGCTCTACATTGCCCTAGTGTCGCGGATTTTTAGGGAAAGATAGCGCTTGCGAACCATGAAAGAGTTGGCGGCAAATATGAATAATTTCATCAATATTTGAGAGTATTTTAGAATTTTTGAAAGTTTATGAGAATTTTAAAAACCAATTTTGAGGGAAAACGTTTAAATTCAATTTATCCAGGGTGTATGAAGCAATGAAAACTCGAGTCACACACATTTGGATCTTCCAACCTATTTTGTCAATATTTGCGTACGAATTTAGTGAGTTTCGGACATTCTCACCGTTCACGATGAATGCTCGGTAAATACTCATTTTCATTCCAAATTAAGGTTCTAGAGTGCGTTGATTTGTGTTTTAGCTTTATCCCCCTAATCTTGAGAGTTATAGAAATTAATTATTCCGCTTCAGAAGTCATTTTATGGTTGTTGCTAAATGAGCACTTATTGAGCTTTCAAAAATCTCATCCAGTTATAACTTCAGCGCAAATTACGGTTTGTTATTGAAATATATGAATACACATAACATCATCAGATTCCCAAATAATAAACATGCTTCACGAAAAGTTTTCGGCAACTATTCTAATTTGTCATATCTAAACTTTTAAGTCTCAATGTTGATTTGATTAACCTTGAAGTACAAAAGTCCATAATGGGTCTTAACACGCTATCTTGAATTAAGTAATTGCACTAGATAACGAAAATTGAGTGATTGATGTACTCATAAGTCAGTAACAGAGCAGATTTAAAACAGTACTTTGACGAGTTAATGAGATGTAATAAATTTTATTCTGAAACTTTGAGAATAAAACTTGATTATGAAGAATGTACGTGGATTTTCAAAGCTTTTTTAGCTTTTTCAAAGCTTATTTTTATTCTTTTCTCTCTTATATCTTAGATTGATTATTTTTTTCGAACATTTTAGCCTAACCAAAATACACTTGTGGGACTAAAAAGTTTTTCAACTAATATACTAGATCGCACTAGTAACCTCACGGTAGCAAGTTTGAAACATTGAAATCTATTGGGTCCCCGTCTTTCCCCACCTTCCCCTGATACTTCGATTTTTTGTATCTAAAAACAAGGGAAGCTTCACTTCTGCACAACTACCCAACTGCCTGCATGGAAATAACATATATTCCAAAAATACACCACATAATATAATATATATCATAATATAAAATGGCTTTCAATATAAAAAATTTTATATGGTAAAATAACTCTTTTTCAGCCGTTTTCGTTATAAAATTTTATATCATAAAATGATATCAATGTAGTATATCTTAAGATACATTCTAGTTATATGGTTTCAGTATATTTTACGATTAAATAATATAATATATTTTAATATGTACTGCTAATACATTCATCAGCATAGAGGAGCGCATATAAATTTCGTTAAATATTATCTCTATATATAGAAAAGTATATAATAAATACGTACTTATTGTATAAAAATGTATGTTTCATGCACTCAAAAATATGTAATTTCATAAAGGTCGGGTAAAACCGGTATAGATGCCCTACTTTTTAAAATCGCTTTATAAATTTCAAAACAAAAACCATAATGTTTTATTTGTGGAATCGGTAGCTACTTTATTTCTTTATCTTCAAATTCGTGAAAAGTAAAGTACGTTATCTTAGATTTTTTCTCAGTATTTGCGATTTTTGTGGACCTCTAATTTTTGGCACATCTATTCCATATAGGGGATAGTTGCCTGATCCATATAAACTACATAAGGTATAGATGACTCACTGCAAAATTAGGACATCTATCCCGCAAAAACTTTGATTATGCGTTGCCATTTATGTCAATTGCACAGAAATGTACCATACGATCCACGTAATGGTAGTTCCAGAGTACTTGAAAAAATAAATAAAGAACCGTTCTATTTATGCACGATAGTAGAGTAACTATAATCGGGGCATCTATTCCGGTTTTACCCTACTCATTACAATGATAAAAAAATTTATATGCAATGTACAATATTTTGACATTATATTGTAAAAGAAATGGACACAAACAATTATAGAAACGGTCATCTTTATTAATAAGCAAATATCCACCTCTGACAACTCTCAAATTCAGACTTTCTGTCAAAATATTAACGTCTTTGTTCATTAGCAGCTCGTGACTAAGGAAGGATGAATGACAAAGTAAACAACAACACATCTTTATGTTACAATATATACATATCTTAGACAAAAAAATATATATTCCCTTATATTTTATGATATAAAACACAGTATAATATTTGGTTATAATAAATAATATATCATCAATATTATATCATACCATACATAAGTTTTTGCCGTTTTATAAAATGATATATTTTTCAATATATAATTACAATATATTTTATTTTCATGCGGGGGACTAGAAAGTGTTTCAACTAATATACTAGATCGCACTAGTAACCTCACGGTAGCAAGTTTGAAACATTGAAATCTATTAGGTCCCCGTCTTGCCCCAGTTTCCCTAATATTTCGATTTTTTGTACCTGAAAATAAGGGAAGCCTTACTTCTGCACAATTACAGTACTGTATTTCTGTGGCACTGTGTACTATTTTTGAACTATTCATCGAAATTTCATCTTTAATTTCTCGTTGAAACTTTGAATCGTAAATAACTGAAGCCTTTCAATAAAAAGCACAGATTATTCACTCAAATGTAAGAGAAAGCCCTAGAAATGGCCATTACATTGAGAAAGTGCTTGATACGAAAATATTGAATACCTTTTCATCATAAAGAATATTGCTTAGGTTTCTTTGACGCTCTTTGCCGATTGAATCAATTTGTTTTATTGATATTCGAATTATAACCAAAACTCGAGGTACTAGACTATGGAATCTTCGGGTTTAGAAAAACACAAACACCGTATGTCAAAAATTTTATTTCAAAAATCCAAATTTGTATTATGAATATTTACATTCCTCAAAATGATATACGATGATGTCATCATAAAAACTCTCCTATAATAGTTTGATTTTTCACAAAATATTGTTTATCAATAGGTCAGTCCGTTATCTAAGAAAATGAAGACATCGTATTCCTCCGTCTGAAACAATAAAAAATTGATTAAAAAATATAGTATTCACATCAATCATATAAAGGGGGGACAATGATGTTGTAAGCTTTTCAAGCCTCAGTGGTTGGCGTCCCATTTTGCTTCATTCTACCTTCGCGAAAACCACTTATTTTCAATTTGATGTAGCGTTTAATAAATGGAAATAATTTTTACCCACAACACTTCGTGAATTTAAAACGTGAATGAATTTATTTAGAGTTTGTCTGATTTTACAAGATGTTTGTAATTAGAGATTTCAACTTATTCTGACTTAAAACTAAAATTATTGTAGCTTAGCAACTTCGGTAATTAAAAAGTGAGCTTTATATGGACAGGGTTGTGTATCAGGGATAGTTGCGACATGGAACGTAGAAATCGTTACATAAAACATATATAATATTCAAGGATAGTGCACTAAGAGGAAAGTTTTCTAGAATCAAATAAATATTTTTTTCAATAGCCGACATAAAATATTCTATGAATTCGATAAATTATTCATTTGCTCTAATTTAACATGTTTCTGATTGAAATAAAAATTTAGTAATAAGTCAATTCAATAAATTTCATATTTCAAAGTATTGAATATTTGCTTTTATTTTATTTTATTTGATTCCTTTTTTTTTTTTTTTTTTTTTTTTTAATTAGACGGGACTTGGAAAATCCCCAAGGATTTTGACGTACAAGTAAAAATATTTTTCTATCATAAATATTGCTATTTCTTAAACTATTCCAAGTAATAAATTGGTAATTTTAAAATATTAGAATGGAATTTTTTTTCAATTTTTTTCAATTTTTCAAGTTTTTTTTATTTACGGTTTTATTACACGACGCCATCTAGCAATTTCTCCTTAAACCTCCACGTAACATATTTATAAGTTCTCTAGTCTTGCGTAGCTGATTTTTCTCATGCGTGTTATTATATATCAGACACCTGTAACAGTTAATTACATCACTACATAGTAATTTTCAAATAAGTTTTTAAGATAATTTCAGCTGATAATAGCATGTGAATATGAATATAAGTTAATGTGAAAATACCACGCACATGGAATATACAGACACTGCTTTGATCTTTGAAAATTAGAGAGTGACTGTAATTAAACGCATATTTATCAGACGACATGAAAATCTTTATTGCTGTTACTGTATTCATGTTTTTCATATTATATTAGAAGATAAAATTTCATATCGTTCAAGATTTCACATATTGTTCTTATTTATTTTCATGATTATATGCCTGAGATTATTACGGTTTTTAATTTAAAAAAAATAGAAATAGAATTTTTTATCAAGTGTGGGAGGTCGTGGCTGCGGAATAATTTTTTTTTGAGATTTTTTTTCCGTCAGTATTAATTGTTTTCAATCATTTAATAATGACTGTCTATATATTATTATTTTATTTTTGACGGAATTCGTTACTAGTATAACAATACTTACTGGTAATTTGTTCGAAAATTGTTGTCTTAAATTTATAAGAATATTGAATAAACAATATCACAATGAATAAATAAAAAGTCTTGAACTATTCTTTATATAAATATATCAAATTTTTGAGTGAAAACAAATAATTACTCTTGGGAAATCAAAGGATAATTTATCACATACTAATTGATGTTTGATTATACATATACCTTTCTCAATTCACTGAATGGAAAAAACTTATTTTTTGTACGACGGTTTATCAAATAGGCTTTCATGCATTTACGTATATTAAGAATACTGCGCACAAAAAGAATACATTGAATATTTTTCTGTTTCGGATATGATTGGATGCATTGTTCTAGTATTTCGCATAAAAGAGATAGAAACTGATATAAAAATGAAAATAATTCCCATGAATGTATGAATTTTTGTGATATTTACTTACGTCGCCAGGGTACGTTGTTACGAAAATACGAGTTGTGTTTATCTGCTGCCCATCCACATAAAATCTACAATATGGCATGTGGTATCGTATACAATTCGGGTGTGTGTAAGTCGCAGTGCAGTAATTTTCTTCACAAAACAATTGCATGAGCCCGAAATCGTCCGCATTTTCCATCCAATCTGAGACATCGGCCTGCAACGAACAAGATAAATTCGAGCATTAGGGGAATGTGGGGGTTAATTGTTAACACTTAAAGAAAATTGCATTTTATGCTTGAACTATTGCATAAAATCCAATTTTTCACTATTTGAATCTAATTTTGTCTGGGATTTTTTTATTTTAATGTGTTGAAATTCTGTTACCAAGTGCTATCCGAGTTGAACTTTATTAATACGCTGAAACTAAAATCGTTAATTGGTAAATTAAGAAGCTGCAAGGTGAGCCCATAAAATTTCTTGATTTGTAGAACTACCCATATACATGTATGAGATATATGATACCATACATTGCTAATTGTATATAGTATTTCGGCAAATTGGTATATACAATTGATTATATGGAACCATATATTGCTATATAATGTACCATATATTTTTCTATATACTTTTCGAAGTATATGGTTTTTCCATGAGGGAACCTTGACCAGATCGTTGATCCATCTGGTATATATTTCGCCCACACTTCGGCGACCACTTTGGGTCTCCACTCCACACTGAGAGAAATTACAAAACTGAAATTGTGACAGCAATTTTTTTCGTAATTTCACCAAAAATTTCAGGAAGTCGACAAGATTACTAGAATATATCTTTTCTGATTTAACAAATAATTAATTACAATATGGTACTATTTTTGAGCTCGATCCATTTTTGATCTCGCAATATGTTGTTAATAGAAAACCCACTATAGATGCGGAATGTTCTAATTAAAGAATAATCGTGATAAGTTGAATGAATAATTCAAAAAATTGCCCCGAATTCATAATTTTCAAATTTCCTGGAAAATGATTGATGTTTTTGTATTAGAAAAATCTGTCATCGATGTTTTGCAACAAAACCAATAAAAGTAGCAAGTTTTTCGAATTAATTTCGTTCAATAAGCCTTAAACTTTACGATTCGTATATGACCATTCATGTCTACCCCACTTCGTCTGACCCGAAATAGACAAAAAAGGTCACTTCTATTTGAATTGGCGGAAAATTTAATCATTTATTCCAGTTGTCTATCTGATAAAACATTCAAGTTATCCTCAAAGACCTCGAATAAAAACGTGATTGACAGAATTCTAGTAGGAAAATTTTGCATGTCGAATCCATGTTCTCGAATCTGGCTTTCATGATTGATTGAACTACAAATGATTTGATGGCTTTTGTATCAAAGCACAACTTTGTATAAGTTAAATTGTCCAATATTTACACGACTTTTCTATTAAAATATAACGTTCAATCGCATGAAAGGTAAACAAATTCAATCTAGATTTATTCGCTAGCTTAACCAGCAGATGTATATTTGTTGAATCAAAATAACCGAATTTCTACATAAGTCGGCTCAGTGTAATGCTTTTATCTTTTATCTAGTGAAAATTGTAGAGCGAATTTAGAGCGCTGATAAACTTATGGGCACTCGCGTCCGAAAAATAAACATTCGATAAAGAAACATGAATTTTCAAACAAAGATGCGCTCTGATAAAATGATCGAGACTAAATATCGTAAGTTCGATAGCAAATAATATTGTTCAATCATGTTTCTCATCATTACACTAAGAGAAATTTTGTTGTGGAAAATACTAAAAAATTGTGACAACCACGTTTTTTTAGCAATAATCACTAATTTTTAAACTGAATTTTACTGAAACGTAGTTGTTTCAACTAAAATCTTAGTAAAATTTACCAAAAAAAGCAGCTAATTTCACTAGAATAATTTAGTAAAACATACTAGAAAATAATAATTAAGTGAAAAAAACATATTGAACTTCTGTACGCAATTTGAAAAAAATCGGTTGAGTAGAAATGATCGGAAAAACAAAATTTTTCTCACCAAACGTTAACTTTTGTACTACTGTAATGAAAACCATGGGATATACACCGCCTCGCGTCAGCGCGAGAACATCGGGAGTATAAACGAGGACTTCGCTATGGGCACCTGCCTGCAGTGTAGCAAGCGACTTATTTATATTTGAACCACCAAAAAAACCACCATCAATAATTCCCATGAAAAAATGATGAAATCGATCCAAACTTTTCATAACCATGGATTGTCACGGGAATTGGACTTCTGTCAGAATTTGGAAAAATTCGGTTCAGTAGAAATGATCGGAAAATCGATCGGCAGATTTGGCCCAAGCCTACAAACGTACATTGTGAGTAGATAAAAAGCTTGTAAAAAATCATTTTCATCATAAATTTTGTGATTATCACAGAAGAAATATTCAAATTTAGTAGAAACATTTAGTGATTGATACTGATGTTTTTTTTTTTTATTTTGACCACAAAATTCGATGATTTACACTAACTATTTTATTATATATCACTATGTCTTTAATCACACTGCTAAAAAATTTTGTGATTTCAACCAAATTTTTTGGTAAAAAACACTGGAAGGCTGCACGAACTGCACTTTGTTGTGTCACTACTACCGCTTGGTAATTTCTCTCAGTCTGCATATTATTAAAGATACAAATTTCATAGTTTATCACGAGTCTGTTCCAATGACTAATAATAGGATTATGAATTCGGATGATTTCCTTGTTGTCCCTTCGAAAACTGATTCGTATTAACAGACAATACAACACTTAATGATGTATAATTCGCAGTGGGTGGAGCCGGTTTTCCTAGAAATGTTTTCCTATCGGCAGCTACAGGAACAAAACTTCTAATAATGCAAAGTATAACCAAATATAAATTTAGGCAGTGTTGTCATGGCTTCCTATTCGATACGATCATCCGGTTACCTCCATCTTTTTTTTGTATAAAATATACTATATATAGATAATCGGGTAGTTCAGGAAACATAGCCTTGATCGAGAAATGTGGAATATAATAGATACATGATAATATCGAGACGCTATTTTGTTTCGCAACTGGTGGTAGTGTATTAGTAGGTAATTTTACCGAATAAAAATCAAAAGGTAAGTAATATGATAATACCTTCATTAAGATTCTCAATACGTTTTTGACATTGTCAACGACGCATTTGTCAAAGTCGTTATTCAATTATCGAATTTTCGTATTTTACGTTTAATGAACAGTTTACATTTGAAATTTTCTTTCAAGAACTACATTGCTATAGTAAAGTTTCAATTTTTCTACAGAGCTCGCAACGCCATCTGTCTTCGACGATAAGGCAAAAGAACCATACTGTAAATTTGAATATTATTAAATTTTTTTCAGTTTTCATTTCTGATATCAAACGGCCCAGTAAAATAAATAATACAGCTTCTACGTAACAAATGTGTAAATATCGAATATTGATGAAAAACCTACATCACATTTATGTTATCCGCTTAATGGAGCATACTGAAAAGAAGTTGCGAGTCTTTGTGAAAATTGGAATGAGAGAGAATTGTAAAGATCCGGCCATCAAATAAAACACATGTTATTCTTCCTACGCTATACGGCCCACTACTCCCACACAGTCTGGGAGCGAAATGGCCAATTGGCTATTTTTTTTAAATTGTTATTCAAGTACCCTTGTTCATACCTACAATTTTTATTAAATTCTGCTTAAGGAGGTAACTCGACTTTATGATAAAATGTAACCGGTTATTTGATTCACTCTGATTTTTTCCTTGGGCAGGTTGAAAAATACAATGGATACCCTATTAAAAAAGTCCAACAGAATCCCATCAAAAGTGTCAAAAGCCACTTAGAAACCAATACAATTGCATTGGTTTTTGAGTGGCTTTTGACACTTTTAAAGGGAATCTATGGGACTTTTTCAATATGGTATTTTTCGTAGATTTACCCTATTCCCTTGCCGTATACAGACCTATTTTCATACAAACTCAATCATCCCTTTAATGTTTTGCTTAAAATATAATCATGAATTGACATATTTAGAAGCGGTAATAACCTCAGAGGGAACCAATTCCTAACGAGTTGGAATCGTAATCGAAGAATCATTTTACCTCTGATTGTAGACATTGGTTTTTAGGTATGGGATTCTATGAAATTCGGCAAATCACTGAATAAACAAAAAGTATTTTTCGTTGGAAATTATTTTCAAATTGCAGCGAAAATTACAAAGTGTTAAGCTAACGCGGGAACGTTTTTCGATTTAAATCCAATGTAACTGGAATCGATTAGGTTTCAGCCCTATACTTGGTAATTTGCAACTCGGCGGCGCTTAGAACTTACTAATTTACCGACAAAATTTTATGAAAAAATTAAATATATCCCAGCTTTAACATAACATTTGGTGATTTCTGCTGCTGTTCTCCGTACTGCAAACCGAAGTCTATAACCAAATGTTTTAGAATAAAACACTTTATGCGTTTACAATGGATAATTCCATGAGCAGATTATACCAATCTTGTGGTCACTTTTTACACACTTTGAAACGTTTCAAAAGTGACCACAAGATGAGTATAGTTTGCTTTTGGAGTTATCCATTGGTAACACATAAAGTGTTGTAACTTAAAACACTTGGGTTCGCAGTGCGTGTAGTAATCTATCAATTCCTGCCAGGAATAATTAATTAAGAAGCCATCTCCTAAGAAGCTTTTACCGAACGTGATAAAATGCTAGGGACTATTGAAATAGTACAGGCAGAATTCTCATTAATAGCTGCATTTGTCAAATCACTCGAACCGCTTTCTATTCCGTACACGGGCAAACATTGCATATCATTCATTTGGACACCCACACACAAAGCACAAAATCATTTTCCCGCTACGAAACATAACAAAACATCAATTAGGGGGAAAAATTATGTTTCAACATAATACATGATACAAAATGTTCTAATAAGAAGATAAACAAGAGCCATAAAAACCATCAGACAGAATATCGCTATTTAGGTTTTTACGAAATCATACAGAGATTTTATCTCGACTAATGAAACCAATATTCGATTAAAAGAAACAAGGACGGATCAGCTAATTGATGTTATATGGATTCATCATAATTTTACCCTGTTAATGAATCCCCGCACAAGTTCGGATCGGAAATTGGAATTTGGAGCTTTTATATTCAGCCAACTTGGATACTAGACGGAGAAAAATTCTTCCTAAAAATTAGCGTGTGTAAAGTAAAAGCAAAAATGTCTTCAATTCTCTTACAAAAACTAGTCGATAAAGTACAGTCCCTTCGCGTTATCTGTCCGCTTGATATGTGTCTGTCAACTTTTATTTCCATACAGATTAGGATGAGGTTCTGTAACTAATGATAAGGATCCAACTCGTGCATTTTTTAATTGCGTCACAATTTCTTGCGATCTTAGACTTTCATTAACTAAAATAATAGAAATAATTTTAATTAAATATTCACAAAAAAATTCTTGATTGTACACGGAAAAAAAATATCGCATTCATCACAAAACTGTACCGTGACTACCACGATGCGCAAATGATTATTCTCTGCATGGGCATACGCTCAATTTACTGGATCGTGATTATCGGGATACACATGGATGTCGATATCATACATACATATAGCTACAGTATTTTTCATTTATATCCCGTATGGAAAAACCTTATATGGCAAAAATATAATTCAAAATATATGGCAAATATCGGATTATATATAGCGGCAAATTGAGCTATATTTTACAATAT
>JABMBU010361721.1:0-13720 GCA_018906915.1 Phanerotoma sp. PSUC_FEM 10030009 | reverse complement strand
CTTCTCAAATTATAACCAATATATTTTTCTTTATTTAACACTTTCGAATTATTATCTAACGTTTCACGATCATTTTCACTCATTAATGAAAGATTTTTGTCATCCCGGACGAGCCCCCAAAATTGATATGTTATGTACTAATGTATTAATATTAAATTGAATTATTATAACACTTTGGCTTCCCCGTTTTTGCCGTAACCGTTCGGTCAATAGACAGAGATAGGGTTAGAAAAATCTTTCAATAATAAATGGTAAAATTAAGTTTGATAAAATTTATTAAAACTAAATTAATAATTATAGTAATTGATACAATATTTACCGACATCCAATGCCAAACTCTTATAATAGTTTTGTCCAGGTTCTCGAATCAGTATCTTTCAAATAAAGCGTAGAATTTAAATTTAAATTTGTTTTTTAAATATGTTCACTTACAAAAATTATATTTTACAATCCAAGACTTAACTAAAAATACAACTATTGGACAAGATGTTAAAATTGAATATTATACAGTACCGATTTTTCTTCGCAACTAACTTTTCTTGCTTCTTTTTAGAGTTTTTATCAATTGTGTTTTTAGGCGTGTCTTTTGATTTCCGTCAAGAAAAACTTAACACCAATCAGAGATTAATTTTTTCTTGACCCGAATTTTCAGACCAATGTTTCGGGTGCGCACTGTCCCTTCCACATTGATCCCTCCATGAAATAATTCATTTGATTCAGCTTCCAATCACACTTGACTTTCTAATTTTCCTTTCTATTTATTTTTACCTAGTACTTAATTGTGTTAGAATTTTCATATATTCATTCGATTCCAAAAAGAAAACAGTAGTAAAAGTATAACAAATTCTTCAAAAGGTGGCTATAAAAATTAAGTAGATTCATATATTCGTCTTCATTATCTTTAAGTGTTAAGAATTAATATTAATAACATGAAAGTCAAAAAAAAACGAAGGGATAAAATTTATAAATCTTTACTTTCAAAATTTCAACATATTTTCCCAATTTTATTTTGAAGTTTGGATTTATTCATTTATTGAAAATTAGACGGATGTAACACAAGCTTTTTTTGAAGATTTCAATTTTTCACTCATTGTTAAAAAACTCAAAAAGTTATAAGCCAATCTGGACCCCAGAGCTATTCCTACACTGACAATCCTGTAGGGATTGGACTTGAAGCGTCTTAGACAGAAGTCAATATACTCTTTCCGAAAAGCTACATAATCCTCCGCCGAGGAGCTAAATACTCCTCTGTCCGGTTTATAGGGGTGATAGAGCTATACTCTATCGAAATCGGGAGCAAGACAGAGCCAGAATATTCTATCCTTCGGGATCGGGAGTAAGATAGAGCTAAAATACTCTATCTGGAACGGTAGCAGGACAGAGCTAAGATACTCTATTCTTCGGGATCGGGAGTAGATAGAGCTAAAGTACTCTATCTAGTACGGTGGGATAATGCTAGAATATTCTATCCTTCGGTGGGACAGAGCTAAGATTCTCTATCCTTGCTGGAGTGGCGCGAGCTAGGTACTCTGCGCCGGAGTCCTTTTCCTCTGGCTCGGTCATCAACTTAGCCTGGGAGCGGTCCTGGTTCTCCCAACCGCTTTCTGATATAGTGGGGATAGAGGAGCTACGTACTCGTTCTATCGCCCTCTTCGAACGGTAAGAGAGGGGAGCTAAAATATTCTCCCTCTTTTAGCTGCTATAGGGCGAGCTAGATATTGGTCCGTATGCTTTGCGATGACAGACTAGCCTAATGTGGCAGTCTTCTGAACGTGATGATAGTCTTCAGCAGTATCAGTAGAGGTAATGAACCCACTACTGTGACAGAACTGAGAAGCTGCAGCTTCTTCCAGAGCCCGTTGTATCAGGGATGATACTTTTATAATTTGGCAGAATCTGCTCCGCTATTCACCTTATTCTCCCGGAGACTAAGCTCCTAGGAAACCAGGGTTTCTTGGTTACTGCACGACAGAGCTCCGTACTCCAGTAGGTAGATCACCTGGTGGCTTGTTCGAGCTAAAATACTCGTTGATCAAGCTGCGGTGAGCTGACCTTACTGCGGTCAGGTCCGGCTTATATCGCGAGTTCATACTAACCCGAATACGGGAAGCTCTAGCGCAGTAGCCCTCTGGTGGCGTGTCGGGAACTATTCGCGCATGAATTATCCATAGGCGCGTAGATCATTCAAATTTCAAATCGCTATACTCTTCTGATTGTCTTTGTATTTTTTTATTCTCTTTATCGATTTGTATGAATGAATTCACTATGCATGTTCCATTTATTTTCTTTTTTCCGTTTTTCTCTTTCTCTTGATTAAGTAATTTTATCACAACGCTCCCTTTTTCTTTCGTATATAACAATATCATCCGTTGATTTATTATATTCTTGGCTTAAGTCGGAATGAAAATTACAATTCACATAATTCTTGATAATTGGTGTCATTACTTCACCATTTCGAGGGTTTTTTGTAAAACAGCAAAGTCTCTTGAATCAGTAGGAACATTCACAGGTCGCAGTTGAATAAGATGATCAGAATTATGAATGATGTGACCGTCACTAAAATGATAGTATACCAGTGAGCGTGTAAGACAGTAAATGATTCCTTGAGATGTTTTGGAATTATTTGGTCCGAATCTGCAAACTTTTTGTCAGGGAATATGAGTTCTTGAAGGTATATATTTGTGAGATGAATTGGTTTCAGATCCATGAGAATAGTAGATTTATTTTTTTGAATATGGATGTATCAATCATGCTCGATAATGCTGGTTTTTTGGCACGAAGAAGGTGATATTTTTGCTTGAAAATGATGTTGGTTCGAGAACGTAAACTGGAGAAGAGCCTTTATATTTATTATTATTAATCGGAGAATACCAGTCTGATGTGGAACGACGTCTTCCATATGATTATCGTCACAAATGCCCGTCAGTGAAGTTGGTTTCTGCAGGACATATAGCCATTGGTTATGATTTAGATAAGACCAAGTTTCGATGTATGCTTTAATGAGCTTAGCATTGCAGCCGCCCGAGATTCTTCACGTGTGTGGAGATAGAAGAGTCATTCCGCAGCTTATTGGTTCCATTGCTCGTAGTGAATGGATGTTGAAACAAACATAGTGTTCGCTAATATACTTTTTGCACTCGGACAATTCTTGAAAAAAGGTAAATTGGGATTTGGATTGGGAGACTAACATATGAGAAGATTTTTGAAGAATATAGGAAAATAAGGATGTATTTTGATGTTGCATAGGAAATGGAATTAATTTATAGAGATCGAAGACCAATTTACTTTTAGTTGGAATATGAAGTGCAAAAATAATGATTTCCTCATGAACAAATGCTTCAATTTTAATTAACTTCTGAAATATACGAATATTCGAAAGTACCGATTTAATAAACAAGTCATTTTTCCCTTTATAGTTTTTCCATTCTTGCAGTATATCTTTCGGGTTTACAAGGTATAGAGAAATTATATTATGTCTACTCAATGCGATCATATCAATTGCCTGTTCACAAACGCGTGCTATATTATTTGCTAACAAGCCGTAATGGGTGTGACTCTGCAATGTTACGCTAGTCGCGTTGGGCGCGACTCTGGACAGTCGCACCAATAACTTCCTTATGAGGACGTTCAAGATCGTATATCTTCCCTGGATACGTGGTTCATACTCGATATTCTCTTCCTGTTTACATAGTGCTTCCTCTTTGCATTCGCGCTATACCCCCGCATTCGTGCAAACTCAGCAGTTATGCAGCTACTTTTGCATTTACAGTGAAACCTGGATAAGTTAGACACCTCCATTATCAAGAATTCCAATGAGGTGCCGGCACTTTGTCATCGAATTACCTCTCATAATGGGACATTCCAAACCTGGTTAAATGAGATTTAATTTCTAGGATTTTTTCGATGGTCACCTCTATAATTGGGACTCAGTAGTTTAATTCTTTGTGTAAGCGAGATCCGGATTTCTAATATCTGAATTAATTTTTTATCAAACATTCTGGCGCATTGATCGATATTTTAAGATGTTCTAAAATATTTCAAAGCATTATGAAATGCTATGGTGCAATTTACAGCATTTCCATGCATCCTGATAAAATTTGTTGATAATAAAAATTGTTCATAACAAACGAAAAGTTTTTACAACTCAAAGAAAATTTCCGCGATTTACAAGATAAAAAGTTTTGTCCCATTTTCCATATTTGCGTTAAATTGAAATGCTTGTTGATAGGAAGAAGGAATTAATGAATTAATGAATTTTGTTAACATAAAAAGATTTGTACAATCGAAATGAGTTGTGAAGATTATATTAGATTAGATAAATGCCTTTATTTTTCAAAGTATTACACATAATTTACAAATTATGCCGAATGAAAGCAAATGAAAATGAAAATATAAGCATAAGCACAAGCATAGCAGAAAGAGAAATCATAGCATGATAAGTAAATAAATAATTTAATTGATTGATTAACTGAAAATAAATAATCCAACTTTAAAAAAACAAAAAAGTCACACAAAGTTACTGGGAAACAAAAAAAAAATTTTAATTCTACTCAATTTTTGTAACTTAATACTGAAAATAGCTATTATAGGAGAATAATGATATTAGCAACTTAATCTTGGTACCGAATAGTAATTAATTCATCCTGCTACACAATATGCAAAACATTTCTAATTTTTTCTGTCGTATCCATTCCTGGGGAACATCAATAATTTTTTATTTTGCAGTATTTTTGAAACATGATTACGCATCAATTTTTGATTGTATTCTTTTAGTTTACTTGGATTCCTGTTGAAACAGAGCAAAGTTGCAAAATATATGGCGAAAACACCGCAATCCACACTATTTCTTTGATTCTGAACATTATGGAATACGTATTTTTTCGGAAATCTATATATTGCATCAAGATATTTAATTTGGTCTTCATTCAAATGCTTGCTATTAATGCTGTCATAAATATGAATATTCCCTTGGCCATCGGATTTTGTGCAAATCCAATGACCAATTGCATTAGGCCCGATTTCACCTGTATATAAAATTTGAATATTTTTTTTCGATCTCGGAATGGCTTCCAAATGAATTGTAAATGGTCCCACAAATACTGTATCTTGCGCAAAATTATATATTCCTCGTTTCAAATGATATTGGTTTATGATTTCATGAAATAAATTAATATGAGTGTCAGATAAATAGCATTCTGTATTGATTATTTCTTTAAAATCCATAACTGGTAATACATTAATTTTTTGATAATTATTTTCGTTTTGCTTTGGTTCAACGTTCATTTTTTCTGCATGAGTTTCATTATTTTCATGATTATTATTATTATCATTATTAAGAATTAAATTCACATTAAAGTTACAAATGTCAATATTGTTGTCCTTTAAAAATTGATGCTGAAAGATCATAGATTGTTTTCGATCAATATGTGCAGCAACATAGTGATGATTACTTTCATTTATCAGAGACAACTGTCTTTCGTTTCCCGTAATTCCCGGAAAAAATTTTAATATTGATGTTACTTTCCCTATTTTACGGTCAACTAAAATGATATATAAATTCAAGTTCAGTGATTGACTGATTGCATATAATGATCCTTCATTACCCCATACTTGTTTACGAGCAACCATTTTCACAAAATCGAACACTCCTGGATTGTCTACAATATTTCTGGCAAATTCGTCCTGAACTTCGATTGAAAAATTTGTAATTAATGATCCGTATTGGTTGCAATTGGACAGTACTTCATGAATAATGAAAAGTTTAATGCAAAGATATTTTTCCTCATCATAAAATATAAGATCAGCTAGTGCCCTGAACAAGCAATCGCCACCACCTTTATTGTCAGTCATTCGTAATGATTTATTAAGGAACCGATTAATATCAGAATCGCGGGCATCTCCACAATCCGTTCGCAATTTGTAAGTAGAATTATAACTTTTGAGTGGGCATCTAAAAACTCGTTCCGTAGCAGCTCTAATTTTATTACTAATTTTCTCTATTGCATTAATATTTTCCTTCCGAATTCGTTGAACTTGAAGCAATTTTTTTGCAATTTCAATTTGCTTCAAAATTTTTTCGACAATTATTAAATCTGATGGTTCGATGATCATAAATGGATTTGAACCATTTTGTTCGAAAGAATTATCTATCATTAATTTTTCATTTTGATTTTTAGTTTTCATTTCATCTTTATTCCTAGTTTGAAATTGAGGTATCACTGGAATATATTTCAAGGGCTCATGACAGATATTAACTTCGTCCATTAATGTCTGATTTATTACAGAATTGTTTTCCATATGAAATAAATTTTTTTTATTATTATCTATATGGGCATCGATTCTATTTTTCTTATTCTTATTGATATCATCGCTTTTTTGATAAATGACGCCGTAAATTGGTTTATGGTAACAAATATATGTTTCGTAGACGCCACAATTAATCTCATCAAAATTGGAAAAAATTACATCTATTTGTGTATTCAAATTTGTTGTTACGCTATCAGGCGGCAATTTTGATTCCAAATTATAACATCGCAAATAACGAATCAAGTAATGATTTTCATGATCAATATTATTGCAATTTTCAATATTCTTAAGTATATTGTAGTTAAAATCACCTAATAAAACAATTTTATAATTAATCGAGATTTTCGACATAACTCTGTTCATTGCAATTTCGAACATTGTATTTGTTGTTCCAGGTGATTTATAACCACTTATCAGATAATAATCATAGATTTTCAATACAAACAATTGAATGTGGGATTTATCGTCAAATTCGTATTCACTAGATATGTTTTCAGCAAAAATATTATTTTTAACATAACATATTAATCCACGACTATTTTTATTATTTTTGTTAGTTCTAATTATAATTCTATAATCATCAATATCTAATTTATCTGTATCTTTTGATAATGTTTCGCTGAAAATCAATACATCACACCTACGAAACCATTGATCATTTATTATGTGAATTAATTTACTTTTCAAAGTACTAACATTCTGATATGCAATTTTCAACCCATCAACATTTACTAAATTATTATATAATAACTTCAATTGTTTAGTAGTTCTTAATCGAGTTAATTCCATTACTAAACAACTCGCATCATTTTTTTTATCACTGGTCAGATTAAATTCTCCTAAAATATACAAACCGCTTAATTCAGTCACTCTGCTCAGAGCTACGTACAACATTGATAACGATCGTGTCTCTTTTCTTGTAAAATCGAGACATATGGCATCATACGTTTGACCTTGACTTTTATGAATCGTTATTGCTTCAGCAGCGACAACAGGAAATTGATTTCTTAATACGTTATATTTTTTATCATCCAATCCATTAATTTGTAAGGCAACTCTTGTTATTGGTGTTAATTTATCATCAACATTATTTATTTTCATAAAATCATGATATCGAATCCTTGCTTTAACTCCAACTCTAGACACTTGAAAGTCTATCCATAATATCGATGGTTTAGCATCATCATTTTCATTGAAAGTAATATGTTTTAAGATACCACACGCTCCATTTACTAATCCGTCTTCAACATCGATATTTCTTATTACCATATATTTTATATTTTCTTTTAATTCTATTTTATCCGGTAATTCAACAGAATTTTTATTATTCTTTTTTAAAGACTGTAATATGAGCTTTTTTGTTTGTTTATCAATATCTAATGGAAAAGAATTTTCAGCGTGGGAAATATATAGTTTACTTTTACACTGTTTAATTTTCAAAGCATTATATGCAGATACATTGGCATTTGTACTATATAATCTTATAGCCGCTTCTGGAACATCAAATTCATTTTTAATTTCTCTGGATTTGATTAATGTTATATCTTCTGCAGTCATTTTGCCGACTCCTAAATTATTAAGTGCCTTTATAAAAAATAATTCATTTTTTTGTCGCATTATTTCTGTCAGTTCATAAAACTCAAATTCGCTCCATAAAGGATTGATATCTAAAAATGCAGCCATTTCGTTTTGTCTTGAAACTTGATAAACAGGCCTATCAAGCACAGGAGATAATTGATTTAAATCACCAACTGCTAATATGGATACACCACCAAATGGCTCATTAATACCCATTATTTGTCGTAATCGCGTATCTACATGTCCGAAAATTTTACTACCAACCATTGATATTTCATCAATTATAACCAATTTCAATTTTGACAATCTTTCCCGAATAGTATTTGCAACATCACTTGACAATTCTGGTAAATTAACTCCATATTTATTGCATGGTAATGCGAAGGCCGAGTGTAGTGTTACTCCATTAATTAAAAATGCTGCTTTACCGGATGGAGCACATAACAGTACTATTATTTTGTCGTTGTCTCCGCCAGGTAAATTATCAAAATGATTTGTTACTAATTGATAAATAGTATTAATTACAGTACTTTTACCAACGCCTGCTGATCCACTCAGAAATATTTTGAATGGTAATCTGTCTAATTTACAACAACTTAATATGTGCATAACAAATTCTTTTTGTTTTATGTTAAGATCTTTTATCATATCATGAAGTTTATTTTCTAGAACTCTGGGAGGCACAGTAAATCGGCTTTTTGTTTCTTTTGTCGTTATCGTTTGATGATTGGCTTGGTTTGCTTCACCTGCTTGTTGTAAAATATCAATGCCAATCGGAGCAGAATTTTTATCAGCATCAACTTTTTCATTTTCACCCTCAAAATTATCATTTTCAACTTGTTCTAAAGCATTGTCTATATCTTCATCACTTACTATAACGAATTTAAATCGATTCGATTCGATAATTGCTTTATTATTATTGTATACTTGTTCATAATCAACATTCTCAACTTCAATTGTTTCATTTCGCCATGGCATGAATAATAAAATTTGTTCTCTGTGATAATTTGCGGGATCTTGATTCAGTTTGTATCTCCTATATCGAATTACAGCTGGTCTTGCTCGACAATATTTTTTTTTTTATCATCATTTTCATCATCATCCTCATTAATCATTTCAAACTCTTCGTCAATATTGTCGTCTTTCGGTACTTTCTTTTTTCGTATTTGATAATTAGCTGTATAATCGGCGAGGCAAATATTCTCTAATTTTTTTTCTCTTTTACTATATTTTATCATTGCATCATCCATATAAATATCTGTTGAGTCTTTTTTTAATTTTGTCAATTGATCATTCGGTTTTAACATTAAAACACGTTCTGCTATTGGGCCACTGTTTATGAAAATGGTTTTTCTACTTTTCTTTGACATGGAAAGTGATAAAACATGATACGCCGCTTCTTGAGAAGACATCAAAGAACTATTCAAAAATACATTTGAAATCTTTTGGAATTTTTCTTTCACACTTTTATTATTATTATCACTCTCTATAGCGGCTTCCTTCAATAACTTTGATAAACCACCTTCTATTTTAGTTACATAATTAGTCACGTAACTCATTACTGCATATTCGTCAAGTATAAATTGTAAATCTATATTTGACTCAAATAATTGCAAAATATCAACATTATAAGAGTTAATAGCTACTTCATTGCTAGATCTTTTCAAAAATACCCGCTTTTGTTTGAGAGTACTGCGTATAGTCATGATATATTCTTCCTCAGTCAAATTAAGTTTTTCTAGTACTTTTTCATAACTAACTAACTCTCCAGTAGCATAAAAATAATTCATCAAATCATGGATAGCCTTATAGGGTTTTAAAATAACGTCTTTTGCGCTTAATGGCTGTAAAATCATGGTTCTCTTCATTACAGGAAAAGGTACGTGGAATCTGCATTGCTTTTGTTTTTGTCCCTTATAACACGTGTGGCTATGCTTATGAATTTGAAATTTGATGTATGGATTGTTACTATCATTGCGACATGTTATAAACCTATCAATGAAATTAATTAACTGCTCATTATTATCATCATTCTTATCAAATTTTGGTGGATTTCTCAACCACAGAAGTGTATGTTCATGTGGACTTCCTCTTTGCTGAAATTCCACACGCTCATAGCTGTCTTCAAGTACATATTTCCCGAAAATACTGTTTTCTTGTTTCAATAACCACATGAATTTATTTATTTTATGATCAAAATATCTAGCGCAAGTCACTGGATCATTTCGAATTAATTTAGTTTTTGTATTCAAATCTAAATTATACGCTTCCTTTATCGACAAAGTATGACCACTCTCACTATACTTCATTAATGTTTGCAATAATTCCGGCCAGTGGAATTCCGCGGCAGACAGTGTTAGGAAAAATGTTGGTCTCCCTAATTGTCGAATCATTGCTAATAAATCTTTTTTTTTACTTTCCCAGTACGCTGGCGACGGTCGAACATTTTTTAACATTCTGTATCCATCATCAAAATCTACCATTTTGCTAACAAAATCAGTATCTAAAACATTTTCAGCACATATTCTTTTATCTGTATTCATTTTTGATCGTCGTAGACAGATATTTATACTGGATAAGCATGTCATCTCTAAACTTTTCTTAGCCATAAATAAAATTCGTGAGGGGATGCATGATCTTCGGTCGTAACGTCTTGCTTCCGATTTAATGCGATCGTTATAAGTAATATTCTTTGGCAAATGAAACGAATGGCCAGCAAATATTTTAGGAAAACATAGTTCATCCAAATCATCTATTTTATGCCAAGGTAATGGTTGCTTATTTTGTCCAGGTGCAATAATGTTAACCATAGATGATTGATCAATAATAACCTCTACGTTATTATCTACTAGTAGAACTTCATCATTATTTATTTGACTGAGATCAATTATTGCATCGCCCAAATTAATTAATTTTTTATTTTCTACATCATTGCTACTTTTGTATAAATTGCTGAGGACATTATCATTATCATTATCAACATTCATTATGAATTCCTTATCACATATTTGGTCAAGGGCCAATTGCTCATCAGATAATAATTTGAAGCTTTCGTTTTCATGAACATTTATTCCAAATTCTGATACCGAATCAATTAAATCATTGTTGTCAACTACAAAATTCATCTCATCATTTTTTGAATCTTTATAGCTATGAAAGTATTGTTTATCAACATCGATTTCGTACTTAATATATAAAGGAGTAGTTATTAAATATTGTAAAGCTTTACAAATCATGCCTGGTCTAACAGTTTCGAACATGTAATCACTTTTATGATCAACATGTCTCTTCAACCTAACTTGAATTACGTTCATTTCAGTAAATTTCCGTGGCAAAATTTGGAGCATATCGTTTAACTCGATTGGTATATTAACTACACTGCCTTTCAATCCTAATTGTGGATTAAGTGCGTATGGTTTTAGTGCTCGAATTTGCATAAAATTTAAGATAGGCGCTACCATTCTCTCTTCTAAATCCGTTAATTCTTTAATAAATTTTGGAACCTTAATAAATTTCAATCCGTTACTTGTTGATAGCTTATATACGTATCCACGATAAGCATATATTTTACAAGTATTGCAAATAAATCCAGATCGAAAGTTGTTGATTTGTTCGACATACTGTTCACCACCATTGTCAATAATTTTCTGTTCATTGTATTTTACTACAGAATTCTTAAAAAAAAGCCCTTCACAACAACAGCAAATAAACGAAGCTGTTTGTCGACGGAATTCAATAAATTTAAATTTTAACTCAGCAAACTTATCATAACGCTTATTGTTTAATAAAGTATTATAAAAATTAACACGGAACTGGATTATTTCATTTTTACAATTTTCAGAACGAACCATTGCGTTTTTTTCCAATTCTTTTTTTCGATATTCACGATTTTGTCTTTTTATTCGCATTCGTACCATATTTTTCAATCTTTCAGTATGCTTATAGTCTTTAAAATTTCGAATAATCTGCATCCGTTGAACATTTTTTTGCAACTCATTCGATTTAAATAACTTATTGCTCCGTAAAATTTTGTTTCGATGATTATTTTTTTCTATCTCCTCATTTACGTAAGATAAATTTTGGCGCAATTGTTTCATGCGAAGGATATTTTTAACTCGTTCATGACTTGCATAGTTTCCATTTTTCCGAAGAATGCAATTTCTTCTTTTGTTTAAGATTAATTCATTTTTTATATAATCTTTTTTTTGCCTAAGGGCTCGCATTCTAGCTAAATTTTTTTTATTCTCACTGTTCTTAAAATCAATATTCTGCCGTTTCAACTGAATGCGTTTCATAGTTTTCTCATTTTCAACTGTTTTAAAATCAGCATTCTGCCGTTTAATCTGTATACGTTTCATAGTTTTCTCATTTTCAGCTGTTTTAAAATCAGCATTCTGCCGTTTGATTTGTAAACGTTCCATAGTTTTTTCATTTTCAGCTGTTTTAAAATCAGCATTCTGCCGTTTAATTTGTATACGTTTTACAGTTTTCTCATTTTCAAAACTACGAAAATCTTCATCTTGCCGTTTTAGGTGGACACGGCGGCTATTTTTTTTATTTTCAATTCCTTTATATTCTAGACCAGTACGTAAAACTCTCATATACTTACGTTTTTTTTTATTTCGATCATTTAATTGTGTTTTGGAACTAGATATATTAGATTTTATGTTGTTATTGCGTCTTTTATTTTTTTGCGCTTTATTCTTACTGTTTGATGATTGCCGTTTACACTTCATGATATGTAACTATGTAAATATTAATTTTTTTCGTGAAAAATCGAATAATCGTTAAGTTTTAGTTGCGCTCAACAATGAATTTTTTTTTATTTAAAATTGGAAATGTATATTTGTTTCTTATGTCATTGAGCGACGATTTTATGCTTATTTGAATTATTAATTTGTTTCTTATTGCTTTCCAATTTGTTTTTCTTATCGCTTTGAGCGACGATCTATTGTTTAATTGTATTGTTTATTTATATACTTCTCACCGATTTAAGCGACGATCTATTTTTTAATTGTATTGTTTATATACTTCTTATCACTTTAAGCAACAATTCTTTATTATTAGACTATTTATTTGCTTCTTGTCGCTTTGAGCGACAATTTATTCTTTTTCTTTAATTGTTGTATTTTTTATTTATTTCTTATCGCTCTGAGCGGCGATTTTTTTATTATTAGACTACTTTTTCGTCTCTTATCGCTTTGAGCGACGATCCGTTATTTAATTGTATTATCTGTATACTTCTTATCGCTTTGAGCGACGATTTTTTTATTATTATTAGACTATTTTTTCGTTTCTTATCGCTTTGAGCGACGATCTGTTGTTTAATTATTGTATTTTTTATTTACTTCTTATCGCTTTAAGCGACGATTTTTTTTATTATTAGACTATTTTTTCGTTTTTTATCGCTTTGAGGCGACGAATTTTTTTATTGTTATTAGACTATTTTTTTTGTCTCTTATCGCTTTGAGCGACGATCTGTTATTTAATTGTATTATCTGTATACTTCGTATCGCTTTGAGCGACGATTTATTTATTATTATTAGACTATTTTTTCGTCTCTTATCGCTTTGAGCGACGATTTTTTTATTATTATTAGACTACTTTTTCGTCTCTTATCGCTTTAAGCGACGATATTCTGTGTATTACGTTATTCTATAATATATAGATAATGTTTATAATTCAAAAAAGAAAATGAAAAAAAAAAGTAAAATACTTTACAAAATATTCTATTCTTATATTATTAGGTGTACAAATAAGTTTCCGCGGTTTGTCAAAAGATGGCCCCACCAGAAGGTTATGCAGAAATTGTCAGATGTAAAACGTAATATCCCAA